>BMAV01015129.1:488292-529326 GCA_019973955.1 Trichonephila inaurata madagascariensis
GAGAAAATCAAAATTACCCGTGTAATTAATTAATTAGTTTTTTTAGTCGAGAAAACTTTTTTTCATCACAATTAAAAAAATTATATTGACAGCGACAGGAATTAACCTCAAAGTATGAAAAAGATACGCACTAAAATATTTATTCGAATAATTCTATATTACTTACTCGTAATTTCTTAAGAATGTTGAACTTTATCAGACGCTTAACAGTAAATATAATTATTTAAGTAAGTTTATCCTGAATAAGAATTCGCGCGCGAATCTTTTGAAATGCTTACTTTAACAATATAAAAAAAGAAAACATCTACTACATTTGGACCTTATGCGAGGGTTGTAAAAAGACACCATCAAGCGCCGATGGACCCCGATGCTAGGGTAGCGAAGGCATGCTCATTGGTCAAATCAAATAGCGCGCGCTTACGTCATTTTCTGTTACGAATATCTGTCCCTTTTCACAAAAACCATCCCGACAAATATTCGGTAAGCGAGAGGAAAGATGTTACACATAAAAAAAAGTCCAGTCAAAAAAGTGACCAAAAAAACAAACAAAAAAAAAACAAAAAAAAAAACAAAAAAACAGAAAAATAATGCAAATTCATCAAGTGCAACTGCCAAACCTCGATCAGAGTACATGAGAGAATATCAAGTAAGAAAAAAAAAAAAAAAAACACACTCTTAAAGCCGAGTTTAATGACAAACAGAAAAATAGTGCAAATTCATCAAGTGCTAGTGCCAAATCTCCATCAGAATACACATGAGAGAATATCGAGCATGGAAAAAAACATTGCAAAATACTCTCTTAATGCCAAGTTTAAGGGATGTGTGTGTGTGGGAGAGAGAGAGAGAGAGAGAATGCTATTAAGACTTCTTATGACAGCACAGATTAATACGGACTTTGTGAACCACCCTGTGCCGTCAACTACAGAACCCTCAACAAGTCTAGTGCGTGTTGGAACTGATGCATGGGAATCGATAGTAAATTTTATCTTACGTTACAAAGAATATGATTTCCATAAAAATGCGACGCCACGGTAGACTAATGGTCAAAGTATCAGATCGTGGATGGCGTGTCATGAGTTCGAGCCGAGTACCTCTTAAGACCCGCCGTGTATGGGTGCGATGCACGTTAAATCTGTCGAGAGCTCAAACAAATGTCCTCCCGTTGGTATGGTGTGGTAGTTAGGAGAGGGGGGAGCGCCAGCTCAGGTGATGTCCTCGTCATTTGACCATGGTTGAAAATTGCGAAGTCCGTCACCAAAAGCCCTCGTGTAGCTGAACAGTGCGCCGTTAATATTCACTCACCCATAAAAATGCTCGCAAAGATTTTCAAAAGCTATTCGTTGATAATTCTTTCGGTCACGGGTGTTCGATTTGTGATAGATTATGGTTTAGAGATGATTTGAGAACGCCTGTTGCTGAGCAGAAAAATATTTTACTGGAAATTAATTTAGAAGACATTAAAGAATGTTACAATTGCTGACTAAGTTTAAGTAGGAAAAGTATACCAAATTTATCAATATATAATAGTGTTGTATACTCGAAAATTCCAGCATATCTTCCTACTTTGGATTTGGTATCAGAAAGACTCAATTCACCACGAATACCTTTCATGCAAATTAGGCGATTGAGACATGTACACTGTCAGTTTGGAATATTAGAGCAAATAATCAATGTTCCAGCGTCGCCAAAGAAGTTTCACTTCTATCACGTGGCGTTCCACGAACCATTTTTTTTTCATTTGTGGATAAAAACACCTATAATGAAGGAGTGGGAATAACTTAATGACATTTCAAAAGATTCGATGGTAAAATCTATATTTAAACAAGAATAGCTCCTAAACTTTAGGTTGCAAATTCATAGGATTTTCCCCACAGTTAAAAACGAATAAAACGTTCATAAATTATCAGAGCTTCATGAGTCGAAAAAGTAATAAACCCATTTTAGACTTATCTCATGGTCAAAATTCAACGCTATTTTACCTCCCCCCAAAAGAAGTAGTATTTCGTTTCCCAGTTTTACGACTGTGACCTTCTTCTTCCTTCAGAGAAAGGGGAGGATTCTCTATTGAAGGAAGTGCGTTACAGAGAGAAATTTATTGTCTTTTTCAAAATCTTCAGGCAAATATTTGTGCCAAAAATCTCGCCTCTACCTACGCCGCATTGCCAGCAAAAAACTAAAAGTGACATATTATAGAAAATAAAATTTACATATTATCGAATGATTGTCTGAATAACGTCAAACTTTGAAGCTACGCTAAGACTATCGACAACCTCGTAATTTTGAACTTCTGTCAAGGGACGAGGACAATACTTAAGTTGGCATCCCAGTTTTCAAACTTCCACGTCCCACAACATAAGGACTTTGAGCCTCGGCTCTCTTTATGGAGGGTCTTCAGTGGTACCGGCAGGACCGGACCGTGACCTTTGGGGGCCCTGGGTAACGATATCTGGGGGCCCCTAAATAATTAAATTTTTTGCCATTTTCCTAAAAAAAATTTCTGTGGGAAAATTTTAAGTATATGAAACTTGAAGGTTTTTTTTTATTTCAAACAATTTAAATACGTTATAAACAATAACATCATTTACAAAACAAAATTCTACACTTTTGTGCTGTAAACTCTTTTATTTGCTCCTCCCATTTTAAGTGTTTGGTGAGATCAGAATTAATAGAAAGAAGTGATAAATAATTAAGCCTAGTATTTGTCATTGTTGTCCTATATTTGTTTTCTATGTAGGACATTTTAGAGAACGCACACTCGCTTCAAAGCTAGTAATAGGGAGTGTTAGAAAAATCTTTTAAATGGTATGCAAATTTAGAAAAACGTCAACAAGTTTCTTTTCAAAAATCAAATTGAACATATCGCTACAAGTATAGGACTCTAACTCAGTTTGTTTTACATAAATTTTGAATTGAACACCTTCATTTACTAAATGTTTGTCTCTCTCTCTCTCTCTCTACGTAATCTAAATAGTCATCAATAATAGCGCGTTCACTCTCCAGGCCAACGATCTCCTTACTTTGATCTTGCACAAATTCCCCCAAAATTTAAATTTCTTACTACATTCTGCAAACACTTGACTTCTATTTAAATCAAGGGAATTAACATATCTTACGCAATACAATAAGCTTGTATTTTTTAAATTTTTCGGTCCCAAACACAGCTTTTTTGTAGCAACTCCTGTCTTACATTGCATTAAACATTTTTATAATGACATAATTCCCTTCACAGATGTCCAAACCAGGAATATGTAATTTTTTGTTAACTGAATTAAATCCTTCTAAAATTTCTTCCCAAAATATAATTAAAATAGCAGTTTTTCGAGTTTTCTTAATTTATTAAATTTACTGCCTCTTTTCAAAAATCAATTTGCTCATTTTTATTGTCACTAAATGTCTTAAGAATATTCTTGATATTTCCATAATTATCTTTTAAAGCTTCAACAGCATCGTAGTGCAAGACCATCTGGTCTAAATTATACTTTTTAAGGTAAATTTCACGATTTAGAAGCTCCCACCTATGGGTCGAAGCAGAAAAGAAAACATATTTGTTGCACTAAACCGAAGAAGTTCACCATTTCAGTGGCAACCTTAACTGATTCTATACCAACCAGATAAAGAGAATGTGCAGCACATGACACATAATTAGCGAATTTATTTTTTCTTTTACAAGAGCTTGCACACCATTATATTGACCGGATATATTGGCAACGTTGTCAAATGACTGTCCCCTACAATTATCCAATAGCTATCCATTTGTTTCTAAAAATTCTTGTAGAAAATTAAACAAGTATAATAGTGTGACTACTCATCTTTCATACACTTTTCCCCGAAAACATCTTAGTATTATAGCAAATTGGTCATTGTGGGACAAATCTGGTGCTAAATCCTTCACAATTGAATAGTACTTTGTGCCATTGTTATTTGAGTTGCAATTATTTTAATGATTTTTGTGCTTGCTCATGATCTCAATTATTTGCTCTAATATTGTTTTTAATAAGTACGATATTAACGATTTTGGTCGTAATTCTCGCTGTTCAATACATTCACGAATGAACGGGTTGCACTCTGCTAGCAGTTCCAGGACACCTATAAAATTACCATTATGAGGAGAACCAAAAACTTCCTCCTGTACCTCTAAATGCTAAACTTCATATAACCAAATACTTGACTATCACAATAATACGTTTGAGGACATTGTGGTAATATTCTGTATCTTTTCTTAGTTGCTCCTTTAACTATTTATCTAAAACAGATTTTTTTTTCATGCCAACCAATCTAACACTGAATTTTTATGTTCAATAGAATTTTCATGATTTTCTAAGCAACTTGTTACGTGTTTCCAAACTGAAAAGCCGGTTGTGTATTGAAAATTTGTTTTTAGAAAAAAGTTTGCAGGCCAAACAAAAAACACTTCCAATACTAGTTGAATAACATAGCTAAGATCTTTTTAGTACTTGGCATTTTTAAGTTTTTTAATGAAATAATTATTCGAAAATGATCTCTTTTGTTCTTTGCATTCTCTTACCGAAACAGAATATATATATTGTTTGGATCTTTATTTTGAAAATAACTCATTTCATGTGAAAGGATATAATCAATAAAATGATTACTTAGTGATTTAGGCCACGAATCCCCATCAACGTATAACTCAAACTCAAATCCAACATTTCTAAGCACTCTTTGGTCGGAGATGATGTCCTCTGGCTGAACAATATCTCTCTCTTTTTCAGAAGGCTGCTGGTCATTGAGATCTTGAATATTTTCATCATTAATATTTGCTTGTTGTGTTTCTCCGTTTTCTTTGGCTAAGTTCCTTTTCCTTTCGCTTGTTAATGTCTCTGCGTTTATAGTATTCTTGTTACTTTGTTCCATTGTAAAAAAGAGTTGAAATTTTGACACATTTAATTTTTTCTTTTTCTCGATACAACAGTAATTTTCGTTTTTCCGCACCAATTTAATATTTTCTGCCAGACATATTTATATTGTAAATTAAGGAATTGATTTTCCTGACAATAAATATAAAAGTTTAGGTCATAAAATTACGATAACACAACCGACTGTGTTTAATAAACTAAAAATATTCCAAAATTTTTTTACAAAACAACTAGTATATTTCTGAGATAATTAAAATAAAGCACATAGTTTATTTAAAAAAATCATTGTCTATACTCGCTAAAATTTAAAATGCTGATTAATATTATTTATTGGCCCATCAGCTTAAAGGGGTTTTTATGGAAATAAAAACTTAGAATTACTTGTCCAACTTTAAATAATTTTTTTTCTTTGTCATCCATTATTTGCCGTTAAAAAAACGATTGATTACGAAAATTAAGACCACTTCACTTTTATCCATAATATTCGCAGGAAATCTCTATAATCCACATGAAATTATTGTTATTTTTTCCCATCTTATAGAAGTAATTAAGTTACTCGTCATAAATTTTAAGACAACACATACATACATTCACTTCCAAAAGTTAAGCACGGAGAGGAAAATGCTAATTTCCGGAAGCCAATCAGAATTGAAGAGGATGCAATTCGCTGCAGAGGTAGATGGAAGTATGCAAATATGTTAGGTAACACAGCTAATCGTGCTTTCATGTCAAGAAATATGCACAAAGAGGGCAGTCTTATAAGAAACCAGCTTTATGAAGGGTTACAGAAGTTTATTGGAAGTGCTGATAGAAGGTGTTTAAAACTTTCATACAATTTGTTTTCAAGACATACGTGTTTCTATGACTTCCAGAAAACGAATGGAAGATTCTGAGTACTGGTGTGCTGTGGGGCGTATTGAAGCAGGACAGTCGATCACAGATGTTGCTCTTTTCTTCGGCGTTCATCATTCTGTAATTTCACGTTTATGGAAACAATTCCAAACCACACAGACAGTTGTCCGAAGGCCCGTAGGTGGTCGCCCAAGGGTTACAACCCCCGCGGAAGATCGATATTTTGCTATTGTAGCCAAGCAGAATTGCAGAGCGACCTCCACACGTGTGACATCTATGGTTACAGAGACCATTGGTAAGGATATATCTGTCTGCAGCTACTGTACGACGAAGATGACATATGAATGGACTGTATGCCCGGGTACCTCCAGTTTGTGTTCCTCTATCCGTCCAATCAAGAGGGGCACGATTAAAGTGGTGCCGGTAACATGGCAATTGGACTGTGTCTGACTGGGGCAATGTCATGTTTACTGATGAGTCAAGATTTGCTCTGGAGCCAGATGACAAGCGTATAAGGATATGGCATAAACAAGGAACAAGCAATAAGACCCAAAATATCACTGAACATCACGCATTCCGAGGCAGAAGCATTATGGTGTGGGCAGGAATTTCATTAGGATACCGCACCGACCTGCACATCTTTAAACGGGGTTCTGTGACGGCTGTCCGGTATCGAGATGAAGTCATAGAACCCATTGTGAGATTGTACGCTGCAGCAGTTGGCCTTACTTTTGTTTTATAATGGACGATAACGCACGTCCCCACAGAGGTGACATCGTCGATGACTACCTGGAGAGTGAAGGGATTGCGCGTATGGCATGGCCAGCATATTCGTCCGACCTTAATCCCATTGAAAATCTTTGGGATGTTCTCGGCCGTGTTGTACCTTCACGTTTCCCACCTCTAGCCACTCTTATTGAGTTGGAAACTGCTCTATAAGAAGAATGGCGATTGCTTAATTCTGCGGTGGTTGACCACCTAATTGAAAGCATGGTCAGAAGTTGTAAGCTTTGCATACAGATGAGGGGGATCACATGCCTTATTAATGTCTTTTTTTTCATTTTTTGCTGTTTATTTTCACTTTATACATAATTCTGTTTAAGTCTCCACTATGACATTATCTGATAACTTACAAAAATTTAATATTGTTTTCATTTCTGTATATACTAATTATTGATTTTGTTTTATGTATAAATATATATGCTACTTTACTGCCAAATTTTGTGTCAATCAAAACAATATTTGTTGATTGTTTTGCATTTTACATCCTCGTGCCTAACTTTTGGAAGTGGGAAATATTATTTATGGGAAATATTGATGTTTTCAATCTTTGAAAATGCAGAAAATACTTAATCATAACTTCAATATCTTTCTACTTAAATAATTAAGAACTGTGTGAATAAACAGGTTCTTAATTATCTTTTAATATCAGGCATTATACACAGGACACAGCACCAAATCAGTACATTATTGTAACTTAGAATTATTATTGCACAAAAATAAATGGCTACAGAAATAGTGCCACTACGTTTGTATAAATGCTCGATGTTCGTCTGTGCCGATCTCTAATAGAGCCTCTGTCTATTAATTATTAATTTCCGCCTATTCAATTCTAGGGCGGAAGAACAAAAGTAAAATGCTCTCGAAAACAAAAATAAATTTGATATGGTATTTCGGGTATTTTACTTTTAATTTGTATTTTTTACTGGTTTATTTTATTACTATTTTGATTGTAAGCACTTTTTTCTGTTTGTTTTCTTCAACGGGGTACGGGGGCCCCTAGAATCCGGGGTCCCTGGGCTGCAGCCCATTTAGCCCATACGTAGATCCGGCCTTGGGTACCAGAACTCGAACCCATAACTTAAACATCGCCACTCCGATCACGAGTTCATGACCATGACCCTTTTGATAGTGTGATCACCTATATCTTCTTGAACAGGAATATCGTAAGAACTGCACACGATATTTTACGTAGCGTATTTTCTGGATTCCTGCATAAAATGAAACTAATATTTTGTTTCCAAATATGCGTAAAAATTATTCGTTTATGGTTTTCCAGCGACATAAATATTAAATTTATGTTATTGTTATACTAAAATCAATAATTGTATATATACTTAAAACGTATTGTAATCTATATATATATATATATATATATATATATGGCATAAAATATTTATGTCTATTATTACACAACGCTTCAACGTTGGTATATTTCAGAATTCGTACTGAAAAACGACAGGAAAACATTTGTAATATTTATACTTATGTTCCCTTCATTTAAAAATTGTCTGAATATTTTTGAAATACACGTGACACTATTGATATTACTGTTCATAATTAAAAGTAATGTAATGAAATTATTATTTGCATATTTCTTTGAAAAATATTTAGTTTTATTTTTATAGATAAGAATTTGTCTAAGAAGGAAATTCAGATAACTGGTACTGCATTTAAAATATTAACATTTCATAGAAGAAATTTGAACTAATAAAATGAAGGGCATTTTGAAGAAGAATTAAAATTAAGTGCTTTAAAATAAAATGTAAAATAATAGTATGAAGGAAAAATATAAAAAATAATTTCTGGAAGAGCTTGAAAAAGGTTTTTCTGTGTCCAAAACACTGTGCGTCTCGGGAAACCGAAATGCTTGCGTAAGGGCTGGTGGATGAAAGAGAGACTAGCAGGTCACTCGCATAGTCGGAATGTCCAAAGAAGAGAACTCTTACATGGTCAAGATTCATCCCCCCCCCCAAAAAAAAATAACTAACATTTCTTTTACGACTCCCTGCGTGTCTCCTTTCGCTCAAAGGGGAGAAGGGTCATCGGGGCACGTGATCTCCGAAGAGGTCTTAATCCCCTATCTTCAAAATATGGGGTTGACATTGATAGATAGAGCTTGCCATGATAAATTTAGAGTTGAAAAAAATAATAAAAGGAAGTAACTATTAAAATTAAAAATAAAAATGGTTGCACTCTGAATTTAAAGAAAAATTGATGGAGTCTTTAATGAATTAAAATGAAAATAAAATAAGAAATAAAATTTTAAAAGAAGAGAGTATCATTAGCCAGCGTCAGCCGATATTCAATCTCAAAAGAGAAATGAAATTACCAACTTAATCTGGATTGAGAAGGAGAACTTTATTGAAAGGAGTACCCGAGAGAGAGAAATTTATTGCCCATCTTGGGATCTTTAGACAAATATTTGAGCCAAAAATTTCGCAATAGCCAGCGCCATCTAGATGTCATGTAAAGTGTTACATTAATGGCCAACCTTCCCCTTAAAACATTTTTGTATTAAAAATTACACCCTTCCTATACAGTTATTAGCTAATAAATAAAAGTGTAAATGGATTATTTTCGTAAATATTTTTTAATTTTTCAAAAAAAAAAAAAAAAAATTTCCTTGCTATGACAATTTTATAACTTTTAACATTCGTGATTTTTAAAATAAAATCATGTTTAAAAATATATATAGCACAAAATTCTGTATAAGCTTTAGGGGAGAGATAAAATAAATTTCAATTAATTTAATTAATGTCAGCACAGGGAATAAATGACTCAACTCATGCAATAATCAAGAGCGAGTGAAATTGTTCTATAAAATTACGTTGGCATGTATTGTTGTGGATTCTACTGAAATAAAATTATATTTTGCAGTCCACATTTTTTGTAGTATTTTGATGTGAAAGCGCTTGGCGATAACATACATTTGTGAGAAAATTTTTCTTGCATGGAAATCAACAAGAGTAATTATAGATACAGGTTATGGCTACTAGTAAATAACTTGTAGGCTGTGATGAGGATTTCAACAAGCACTCTCGCTTCTGATTTCGAAATAATTGTAGAAAAGTGTGGTAGGGTACATTAGTCTCGAAAAACTTATTCTGAAATTAAATGTGTTTGCAACCATAGAGATGATATGAAATTGGCACAGTGAATAGAACTGCCACTATTATATTTTCCATATATTTCGTAATTTTTATGGTACAATTTATACCTTTTCTGAGATGCAAAAATGACTAATGAATGCAATCGTTTTAAAAAGTCACAACCTACCGGTTTCATCAGTTTCTACAACGGGGCCTTAGAGCCAAAACAATTTCCAAACCCTGTCTTAGAAGGTTATGTATCATAAATTATCTTTCTTATCGAAGACTTAATTAACTTTTTAAAAGGCATCACATTAAATCCATATGTAAGCAATAAGCCGTAGTTTAGAAAATCTAAAATCTGTAATTATACATGAAAATTGTTTTATAACTATTGCTATGAATAAATTCCGGAAGGGAATTGATTCTTTTTAAAATCCTGTAAGAAATACTAAAACTAAATTAAAATTCTGAAAACAGGGAAGTATGTACTTATAATTCTGAACTTATCCTTATAGAATCATTTTTAGGGTGTGACACTTTAAACAAACAAGGGTAGCAGTACACGGCCTTGACCTAATGTACATACGTTAATTTCATAAATGGCTTTTGAACGTTTTATTTAATAAGGTTTTTGATAATTGTACTAATCCTTTTTTAATTTTTACTTACAAATTATTTAAGAGATGTTTGGGTGAATGATTTATTTAAGACTTGACACATTGACAGGGATTCCTGATTATGATAAATTCTCAAATTAAACAGCACGATTTTTCAAATATTCCCGAATAAATTTAAGATTTCATAAAATTCACTTAATTTAAGGTGGAGGTATCATAAGGTACTAGAATACATTTAAGAACCTTTTAACACACCCGTATGGTCATAAATTAAATGAATTTCATAAAGTTTATAACTTTTTATGGTCATAAATTAAATGAACTTCATGTTTCATCACTTTTAAAAGTAGATTTAAACACCTTAACTGATTTGTCCGTACACCCTACGAGCACTGATATTTTCTTCTTTCCATTTTTGATTTGCACGTATTTTTAATTCTTATAGTGAGAGTATTAGTACTTGTGTTTTTAAAAGATGCAGTTTGTCAGCTGCTGAAATACTTCTCATTCGAGATTTTTTGTGTGCTGAAGGCGAGAATTTTTCGTTGAAGACAGGAATTTAGATTCTTGAGAATATCAGATACCGAGCAGGGATTGGGAAGGCAATGTGCAACTTGTTGCTTGAGAAAAAATAGAAAGATAATCAAAAAAAAACCCCGATATTATCTCTGTCCCCATAGCAATATTACACAATGGTTCAAATTGTGTGTCCATTTATGGATGCACTCACGCACAAGGTTTGAAACAGAACGTGAACTTTTTTTGTAAGTAGGAGAGAAATTCTTTTAACATTTTTTTCAGAGCATGCAGAGTGTGCTTATGAAAAGCAAACATTTAAGGGTTTATGTGCTCCACAATTATAAAATAAAAAAATAGTGTGAAAACTTTAAAACTGAAAATTAAAGTAAAATTCTTCCACACATTTTCACATTCTGTTAAATAATATGCTTAGTTATATGCAACAAAAAATGTACCTTTTTTTAAGGAACATTTTCGGTACAAAAATTGACCACTTAAAGAGTTAATTTCTCAACAATTAAATATCAAACTTGTAGTTGCTTTCTTCGTTTTTTTAATTGCTTTTTTCATGTTGTTGGAATTTATTAAAGATTTTTTATAACATTAAATTTCAATAAATAATATATTAAACATTGCATTCAGGAATATCTCGAAGTTGTTAAATACATAGGTGAGATGAAAAAACATACCTAAAAATGCATAAATAGAGTTTCTGCAAATTTGCATTAAAAATTTAAGAAATTTTTAGACAGTTTATCAGGTTAAACATTTTAGATTTAATCGCTCCGTGGTATATTCATAGGAAAATTTATCCATTCAAGGAAAAAAAGGAGTGCTTTTTGTAACGCTCTCTGTTCAGCCTCCTTTCTGTGTGCAATATTTTCCATGTTCAAAAAAAGATATAAAAAAGGAATAATATTTTTTTTGTTCAACTACTCACCATATTTCTATAACTTAATAAGATTCTTTTTTATAATAAGCCAATGTTTTTACATTCTTTGTGGATTACGGCTATGATTATACTTTCTGAGATGTATTCATTTGTTTCTGTATTCTATTATATGACTGCTCTTGGAATGTTTTTATGGTGGATTATAGGTTTGACGGTTTGAATCAATTTTCCTGATATTTTTGTTGACTTACAGCTTGTGGAATGCACATTGTTGCCATTCGTGTACGTCTGGAAGTGTTATTGCGGATCAATTCTTTCCCAAAGGAGGGAGGAGTTCGTCAAAGCTTTTTATCCCCACGATATTGTCGCCAGTCACAGTAATTATTCTTGAGAACATTAAAATAAAAAATTCTTGCCAAAATGATTTCATATTTTTTCATTTTCTCATGTTTTTGAAGGTCTTTATTTTTTAAGGTTGCCATTTATTGATATGAAGACGCTAATTATATAAACTGCTAAAAAAAAAAGGAAGCTTTCAAAAATAAGTGAAGAAACCGTTGAGCAATAGCTGTGCATGGGCATAAAATGAAGAACATAGGTGTAACAAAATGCAATACAGAAAAAAAGAAGTAAAAAAAGTACGGCAGTTCTTTGGAATGGTATAATGAACATGAAACGCGCGATGCTTCAGGAGAACAAATTGATCTGAAGCATCTTTCTTTAATCTTTTCTTTGTTCTTTATTTTTAAGAGAAATTTCATAAAAGTACAGTAACAATGAAAAAATAATTAAACGACGGGAAAAAACGACCAGTGTTCTAAAGGAACTGCATTGTAAGGTTTTTTTAGAGAGAAATTTAATATTTATTTTTATTCAATATTTTTAAGGATTAACGTTTAAAAAATTAACTGAGCAAAGTATACCATTCGGGGTCCGTGGTGTTGTATATTTCCTGTAATTTTCCGGTATCAAATCGAAACAATCCTGATCTTCACATGGTTCGCTAAAAGAGAGAAAAATAAGATGTGAGATGATAAAGTAAAATATTCTACAGCCCTTGAGCACTCTGCTAATTATATTCAATGTGTTTCCTATACCATTATTCAATACAGCTGTTGTAGTATTTTTGAGACGGGAATTCTAATTAACTTTTTTTTTCTGTTAAGATCCTTACCTAAGCGTTTGAATCAATGACCCTTGAAACCCTTTGCTTAAAATCAAATCTTAAGTAAAAACATATCTTAAGAATTTTTTCCTTGTTGCTTCGAATGAGTTGTGTTTTTAGTCTATATTACTGACGCTATTAATAACAACACAAAAAACGCTTGACATGAATATCTCTTTCGCGCACTTTTTCATCCAAACATAAATCGATTTGGGATTGAAAAATAAGGTGACATTAGGAACACCAACATTATTTGACATTTCCAATTATCCTATATATTTCACTCGTACTGAAATGCTAAACTGTCGCTACAAAAAGATACATTATTATACTAATGAATCTCTGTCACATCGTATGACTTCTTTTTGACAAAACTCAACAAAGTGTTTGTTCTAAGCATATTTTTTACCATTTACCTGAAACAAAATGAAAGCATCAAGTAGTTTGTAAAACAAATAAACATCTGCAATCTTCTCTGTTTTGAGTTATTACGTAATTATCAAAAGAAGCATTGATTCACTAATGTAAACACATTTACAACGTTATAAGCCATGATAATCGATACAATATGTGGAAAAAAATATTTCAAGTGTAAGGGAAGAACATAATTTATACACGATGCGTGATGTGAAGTATACAAATATAAACAACAAAATGCTTATTTGATCATTCCTCTAAAAGCATAAGGAACCATAAATGCTCCCATAATTGAGGCAATAATCAGTCCTATCTTAATATGTATTTTATTGATTGCATTTTTGATTTCCTAGACTTCTATTTTTCTTTATTTCTTGACATGTAAAATACATATAAATATATAAAGGAAGCACAAATAAAAAGAGTTGACATACAGGAGAAATTTTGAATGTTTTAAAGCAAAACTGACCAGAATTTGAATTAAAATGAATTTTAACAAAAAGAAAATGTCTGGAACATGATGGGTTTTATTTTATATTTGTAAATATTTTGAAAAATAACAGGAAATTAACTCTTTGAAACTTATTTTCAGAAAAAATAAAGATATTACATTTACAACAAATATTCCATTTATTATACTGTGCTTTGAAAATTTAAGAGTATTTTTTATAAATGGTTATTTTCTATTCTAATATAAGAGACAAAATATAAATATATTTTATGTAAAAAAAAAAGGATTTGTGCAGGAAAAAAAATGAATGTTGAATAACAAAATATGCTATTCTTTCTGTACCTCCATATATACACTATCTACCAATTAGAATTTGAACACCCATGCAAATGAGAGTATCTGCGGTCTTGATCTACGACACTCCTCCTGTACGTAAATATCGTGTATGAAACAGCGGCCTTAGTCACATGCAAAATGCCACGAATTCAAAGCTATTTGACTTTATAATGGGCATTATTGATTAAGGCATTATTAAAGGGCCATGATTGTCAGATATTATAGGAATGGCTGATCCTTAAGAGACATTCCTAGCGAATCGAACATTCCAAAATCGATCATGACTTATGTGATTAAAAAGTGGAAGGTGCTTCGACTAGACAGACTCATGAAACTGAGAGATAGAGACCAACGAGGGCTTTCCAAAGAAATTCGAATAAAAACCTCACCAAATCGAGTACCCACAGGAGTTCCAACAAGCATTCGAGATTGTTGTTTAGATAAATACTATCCACAAGGAAACACATTTGCTTAGTTTTCATGGTCGTGCTGCCACCCATATGCCTTTGAAAACAAAATCCAACCAAGCTGCTTGGTTGACATAGAGCAGGGCACTTCGAAATTGGACCGTAGATAAGTGGAAACAGGTTCTCTGGAGTAAGGAATCAAGGTTAAATCTCTACCGGTCGGATAACAAAGTTTGGGATTGGCGTATGTATGGAGAATGTCTTTCGCCAAAATATATTGTGCCTACAGTTAAGTTTGGTTGAATTATAGTCTGGGAATGCTTCTCTTTGTTTTTTTTTTAACTAAGATCAGTGCTTCTCAAACTTTCAATACTCGCGACCCAATATTCAATCATCATTTTCATCGCGCCCCCCCATACAATAACATTGTATTAAATTCAATAATACTATATTTTTACACTAAAGCTACAGTACGACTTTACCCTCTTATGTGCCACCAACGTATATAAACGTCTCACTCAGCCAAAACATTAAACTTCTGGATGTACACATACGTCTTTCCGAAGTACAATCTTTTCTGTGCACTGCTATCCATAAAATTATTCCTAAGGAGGTTTAATACTATATAAGGGTCCTGAGAGACTTTACTTATTTTTTTTTGTTTTTTTTTTTTTTTCCTTCCCCCCCTCCCCCCATCAAAATACGCGCGTCTACGTGGAAAACCGTTACACTGGGGACCACACCACGTAACTTTTAATCGGCAGTTTTAATGAATTAATTATAAACCGTACAAATCATCAAGATAAGTGTTAATACAAGCCCATGGGATCACTGGTAATTATCAAACTTGTTCTTAACTTAGTATTGTTAAATTAATAATAAAATACACTGTACAGTACAGATACTTTTATATGTGTATTATATTAGTGTAAATGTGTGTTTTATATTTTATTACGTCAGAAAGTATTTTGTTTGCTTACTTTCTGTAAATTAATAATGTTTTGAATATAATCTTTAGTTCTCAACTTTTCAATATGCTTTCGTCCCCCTTGTAGAATTATCACGCCCCTCAAGGGGAGAGCGCCCCACAGTTTGAGAAACGCTGACTTAGATGATCTTAGTTCATGGTAAGCTCAACGCCGACTCCTACTCCTCTATACTAGACAACAATGTGCCCCCTATGCTGTGGGAAGTTTACGGATTGGAGCATTGCTACTTAAAAGATGACAATGCTCCTTTTCATTTGAGAGATCCATCAGAGATTGGTATGATGACAATGGACTATACTGGCCTGCCCAGAGTCCAGACTTAAATCATGTAGAAATCTTCTGAAACGAGTTGGATCACCGAATTAAGGGTTGTAAAAACCGTCTAAAATCTGTAAAAGTATTTACATATCTTCTCCAACCCGAGTGGAAGAGAATATCCCTGACCATTCTCTAAACACTTGTGGAAAGCATGAGCTGTTAAGTCTGCAATTGCCTCAGGGGGATGCTATGTTCGACCAACTATTGAATGTGTGAATAAATTTTGTTTATCACTTTTATCATAAGTCCAATTACTTATTGACACACACACTTACTCTTTTCGTTTGTAACCTGAAAGATCTAGAAAACACACACACGCAGGTAGTTGTTTACCTGAAACATATCTTTTAGATACAGAATCTTCAGATTCAGACTCATCCCACAGTCAATGAACTCCACATTAAAACGTCAAGGTCCATCAACGTGGGGCAACCCGATTTATATTTATTGGAACACTTAACGAATCAGGTGAATGACTTTTTTGAGACATTGCAAGACACTTTTGTATATAGTCAATGAAATTACCAGTAACTATTGAAAATCAGCAATAAGGTATTAAATGAGCCAACGAAAGTACAAGAGAGAGTGCATTTTTCCTATATATAAATGTGTTCTTTTCTAAAAAATAAAAGTAATGTCTATCGTATGACAAAATGCATTTTTAAGTATTCACAGTCGTTGAAAAAGAATCCACACTTAATTGTGTCTTTTATCAATAAAATTAATTAGCTTCTAAGAAAAAATTTCAAGGGCAAACCGGATATATGACAGAGTAAATAGAGAAAAATTACAGAATGCTTTTATGGAAGTGAAATGTCTGCATTTGTTAGAGAAGTGAAGTTGAAACCTTATAGAAAAGCGCATTTACAAGATGAAAACAAATATTTTATTTGTCGTTAAGTTAAACAAACCTTAAACTAGTAATAATCAAAATGTAGTACGTATCTGTGACAACAGAATACAAAATGTTCACATTATATCTGATTTCTGAAATCCTGCATATTTGAAATTACTAAATATATATATTTGAGTATTTGTGGAATATTTAAAGCTTTTGTAAGTAGTTATACATATATGTAATGATTTTCATTGCTATATATTGAATCTGGTTACTTTTCTTTCTTCTATTCATCTTCAACTATTCAGTAGGAAGAAGTTGAATTTTTGAAGAATTAAACAGTTCAACTATTTAATTCCAAAGAAATAATATTTAAATTTAACCTTTTATCTATCGCAATATGGTTTACGACAATTTTTTTTCATGAAATATTTTTTTTTTTTGAATCACTACATTGAAATATAAGAGATATACATAAATAAAATACTCAATTTTGGGAAACTTTGAGCTAATTAATTAAATTGGTACTTTAAAGTACCGTCAGTCTACAAAGGTCTAAAATATTCTCATAATACGAAAAGACCGAATAACATTTTAACGTAGTTTTAACTCTTAAAAATGCTAAGTAACCAGAGGACACTAATAGTTTACAGTACAAAATATTTATTTCTGAAAATTATAAAATTTTTTAAATTTATTTATTTTTTTACACATCAAAACAGCTTATACTCATAAACTTAATTCGATGATATTAAAAACACAATTTTTCTATTCATTAATATACAAAAATTCGTTACACATTGTGCATTTTGAGTGAGGTTTCGACTGGATGTTTTCAAAGCACTTCATCCTGGGGTAAGAAATCCTGTATTTTTTTAACATGAACTATTGTACTACACCTTGAGTCTTGTTCAGTCTCGTGATCGTCATCTTAAGGCTATACGATACCCTTTAAAAAAAAAAAAATTTTTTTTTGGAGACAGTTACAGTAAAAATAATTTATGTTTTATATTTAGATTATATTATTGAGCTGATTCTGCAAGTAAAAAGTCAGTTTGACCAGCGATTATTTTACAATTTTAAAAAATTGGAAATTTTTGAAGTTTTTCTAACTTTTATAAAATACTGAATTTTTAAAATTTTTTAGTTATTTTAAGTTATTTATATTTCTTAGATTATTATAAATAAAAGGTAGTATGGATATGAAAATATATTTCCTTGTTGATTTTTAATAACTTTTTTTCTAGAAAAACCTGGAAAAAACACAAAATTTTTTAAATAAACAAATTTAGCATTTAAAAAAAACTAGAGATTTCATCCCTAAATACATACTAACTTTTATAGAGCATACGTTTGGGAGTATATACAAAAAATTTCAAGGCTCTATCTTGAACAGAAAATGAGCCTTAATGAATTAGAAAACACTTATACCTTCGAAATTGAAAGTCTGAGAAAAACGCATTTAAAGTTTGTAAAGGAATAAAACAAAAACTTATAATTCTCGTAAAGCTCTAATTTTTTAATATGTTATTTTCCAATGTATGTTCTACGTTAAAACACTATTTTAACTAAATATGACTGGAAATAATATTTTTAATTCAAAATATATTTTTGCATAGTATTTATAGCATTTGTTAAGACAGTTTACACAAAAACACAGTTCACAAAAGTTTTGAAACACAAATCATTTATGTACAAAATAATAATGAAATTAACTTAAGCTAAAAATATCCAGATTTTTTCATAAAATTTAATTTGTTTCAATTTTAAATTGGGGAAGTTTAGGAAGTTTTAGCTCCTGTCGCGCGCGTACGACTTTAAAATACTAAAATATAGTACTACAATATGTTTAGTATAATGTAGTTTGGTACATCAAAAGAAAATATTCAATTTTATTTGCAACATTAGATTTCAGAATGCTTTTATTCGGAAGTCTAATTGTAGTATCAGCTGAGGCCTGATTTTTAGATACATCATTTTCAGTAGTATTCCATCTCTTCGAAATATTGTTTCTCACAGCAACCTGAGAACGTTTTGGCCATAGCATTTTCTCAACAGGAAACATTCATGATACAGCTTTTAAGTTATATAAAGTATTTTTAAAGCAAAAATTGACCGTGAAATAATTCTTAATTAATTCATTATGAGAACTCAAAACACTCAAAACATAATCAAGAAGAAATTATTTTAATAATGAAAATAGGAATTAATAACCAATTCACACAAAAAGAGTTGACTGTGTTCAAAAACATTTTTAATTAATTCAATTTAAGAGTAGAAAGATGCCTTACAATGAAACCGACACCAAAAGCAGAGTTACTATGCTTTCAGGTTAGGATCAATTTTCAATCATTCTCGCCTACTCCACGACTAGCCCTTAAATAGAAGTTTTCATTTACATAAAATCGTCTCCTCCATGGAAAGCGATTTTCCACTAAAATCACAGTTAAAAAGATTATTTTCCCCAAGAGGATTAGCAGAAGCCCTTGTAGAATCCATTACAACCAGTTTGCTTCCCACATATACACAATTTTGGGTTAAACTTTAATCTGTACTAAATAAAATCTGCTAACAAATGCCAATATATAAAAGGCTTGTTAATCTCAACAAAAAAATTCACATCATTTAGGATAAATCAGTTGAGCTTCAACACTAAAATTTACTTCAAAATGGTACATAAATTAAATATTGTAATATCCATTGTAAATTTTCCTTATTATATTTAAAATCACAAAAATAGTAAATTAACTCATGCATTTTTGCTAACAAAATGATATTTTTTTCGTTTCAAATCTCGTTTAAAACATATTTAAATTAATATCACTTGTAAATGAAAAGAAAAAAAAAATAGGAACATATCTTAGAATTACAGGTATTTTATTAGTTATTACATTATTCTACAGCATTTATGCATAACACTACCCTAAAAAAATATCAAATTTTTAAAAAATTTTCCTATATTTAGAAAGTCAATTAATTTTAAAATATTTGAAATTTAGATTTCGTTTTGGTTCCATTGAAATCACAATTTACAATTCTAAATTGAATGAACTAAAACTATTTTTGAGCACAATCCTTTTTTCAGGGTGAAATGGATATTAACCAACTTTTATTTCTAAAACCATTTCTGTTTGCTTATGTTTTGAATTTTTTGAGTTCTTTCATAGTTAATAAGAGAGATTGATTTCAAGACCAATATTTATTTTTACATATAGTTTATATAACTTAGAAGCTTTTTACTTTGTTTTCTTTAATTTTTCCTGTTGAGAAAATGCCACGGCCGAAAAGTTCTCTGGTTACAATGAGAAACAATATTTAGGTGAATGAGTGAATATTAACGTCGTACTGTTCATCTACACGAAGGCTTTCGGCGACGGACCCTACAATTCTGAACCGCAGTCAAGCGGCGAGGACGACACCTGAGCTGGCACCCCCTCTCCTAACTACCACACCACACCAACGGGAGGACATTTGAGCTCTCGACAGATTTAACGGGCATCGCTTCCCTACACGGCGGGTCTTTAGTGGTACTGGACTTGAACTTGTGACTTGCCAGCCACGATCCGATACCTTGACCACTGGGCTACCGTAGCCCCGAAACAATATTTGGAAGTGATGGAATACTACTGAAAATGATAAATCTAAAAACGAGTGCTCTGCTGATACTGCAATGAGACTTACGAATACAAGTATTCTAAATTCAAGTTTTGAAGATAAAACTGAACATTTCTATGATGTGCTAAACTGCACTATTGTAAACATATTGTTGTACTATATTATAGTATTTTAAAGTTTCGCAACAAAAACTCAAACTTATTAAAATAACCCGATTTAAAACTGAAAGATATTAAATCTTATGTTCAAATCTAGTAATTTTTAGCTTAAGTTAGTATTGTTATTATTTTGAGCATAATTGCTTTGTGTTCCAAAATTTTTGTGAAAATATTAGATAACGATTAAGTTGAATAAAATATCATCGTAACAAATGCTATTAATTAAAGTAGTAAGTTAATGTCATTCATATTTAATTAAAGTAGTGTAGAGCACAAGTTGGAAAAGAACATGTTGAAAAATTATACCTTTCCAGGCATTATTAGATTTTCCTTATTTATGACTTTACAAACTTTAAATGTGTTCTTCTCAGGCTTTTAATATTGAAGAGTTTTAATCCTTAAGGCTTTTTTCCTGTTCAAGATAGTCTTGGAATTTTTATACATACTCCCAAATATATATTCTATAAAAGTTAGTATAGGCTTAGATTTGAGATCTCTAGTTATTTTTTTAAAAAATGTTAAAGTTAATATTTTAAAAATTTTCGTGTTTTTTCCAGGTTTAGCAAGGAAAATAATTACTGAAAATCAATGATTGAAAAGATTTTTAAATCCATATTAACTTTTGTTTGCTATAATCTAAGAAACATAAATCACTTAAAATGACCAAATTTTAAAAAAAATTAACCGCTTTATAAAATTTTTTAAAAAATTTTAATTTTTTAAAATAAGGGCTGGTCACACTGACTTTTTATTTTTCGAATCAACTTAATAGTATAATCTTAAACATAGATTGCTTTTACTCTAATTGCCTCCAAAAAGAAGTTTTAAGAATGGGTAGCCTTGATTTACTAAATGGGGATGTCAATTTTATTTCTGAGATCATAATAAAATTTTTTGATACCCAAATTGTATAATTACGATTAGAATTATTGATAATTTTTAACGAACTGATAATGTCTGTTGCTATAAAAATTGTATTTTAATTTTCTATGTTAATGCTTATCTTAATGATATTTTTAAAAGTATAAATATTATATATAATGAAACAATCTATTATTCAACAGTTCAATGTTTATTTGATAAGAACACTTAGACAATAAAAATTTTTAAATTTTATTTATAGAAATATTTCAGGAGAAAAGATTTCTGATAGCGTTAATAACAATCCTTAATGTTTTTCTGATATTATTCTGTATTAAAATATTGAAACAGTTAATGAAGAAGTTTAAAATAGTGTGAAAGTATATAAATTATGTTCAAAATCAAGCACATGAAGTTAAAAAATTGATAGAAAGGTGATTTTTCTTAAAGCCTTAAATTTGTAATATATATATATATATATATATAGTTAAAATTCTGTACTAAAGAGAGATCACAAAAAAGTGACAATAATCAAAACTGAAAAAAATTTAAATTGCAAGATAACCAGACAATAAATATATATAACGGATATTAGAAACTTTTTAAAAAATATTTTTACTCTGTGAAATTAATTTTTTTTTCAAAATGATTGAAATATTAATCTTTAAATAACAAAATAAATATTTTTGGTAAATAATGTCCAGTTGGCATATACTTTTGAAAAATTCCTTATTTCAACACATCTTAAGAGACTTTGAATAACAAATGGTGAAACAGTGGTTGAAAGACTTCCAATATACCTCTTATGCTGAGAAATAAGACGCATTAGAGTTTAATTCATGAAAAACGTTCAACTTTTAAGAAATTTATGGGGGGAAAATTTAAAAATTAATTTTGAATTAAAAAAAAAAACCGAATAACTTCATGTATATTTAATTCTTAAAAAATGGCAATATTCATGAATTTTTTTTATCCTAATGAAAAAGCTTTAAAATGAAAAGCACAATACGTGACAGAAGAAAAAAAATGGCACATTTTTTTAAACAGGTAAAAAAAATGTAAATTGTTCCAACTCACCGACACTTGATTTCCGATGCTACCGACAAAGAAAAGGGTAAATAAATAAGGAAGAACAACTCAACTCTATAAATTCTCACTTCTAGCAACATTAAATCTCGGGGAAATGTAAACAAGCTTCGTGTCTTTTACATCACTGAAACTATATCTTTCAAAATCGTCACTCAAACTGCTTATGATAATAATTTTAGATCCCATGCACCCACACGCAGGTTGTTACCCGGAGTAACCAAAACCCACTTCCGAAGTTCGTTTTTGACTCCCCGAGTGAGCTACTTCGCGATCAAATAATGCTTTTCGTGTCGTCAAGGACGTATTTAAGCGTCTATTATGCGGGAAGAAAAAAAAATAACGTTTGGAAAATCACTAAATAAAGCTCTTCGAAATGGGCTCAAAATGTTTTCATTTCACCGCACGCAGATAGAACAGCTTTTGATCCTGTTGATACAATGCTTAGCATTTATGCTTATCGATTTTTCAATTTTTTGTGTCGTGTGCTTGGAATTTTTATTTTGAAGCCCCCAATAGCTTCTCACTGGGCCTTTTCGACACACCAGAAGAAAATGCTTAATTCATGACCCTGAAATTGAAGCCGTGCGTTTTACAGATGATCAATAACGAAATCAAAGTTTGAAACTTTTATTTACCGAGTTGAATTGTAATTTTCGCAACTTTTTTGAGTAAAGGAGAAAAAATAAATAAATTAAGGTATGGAAATGCTTTGCGTGTGTCTGATGTTTCGTAAGCTGTGAAAGATAAATAATCTGGTAACTGAAACATACGGAGTTATTTTTAGATTTTATTGTTTGCTTTTTATTACAGGTAGATGTTTACGATAAAAAAAACAGGGCAAATTACTATTTAGAACCTATGCTACATGAAATTAAGTTTCAGATAAAAAGAAGTTTGTGATGAAATTTGACGTTTACGTTACCGATGGGCAATTTGTACCGAATTCTGTTATTAAAACGTAAGCTTAAAGGGCAAAGTTTAAAAGATTCATAGAGTGGAGATTATTGCAATTACGAATAACACTTTCGAAATTAGATTTCAAATTTTTTAAAACATAATCAAGTAAACTATTCGGTTCACTCTGAAAATATGCGTGCGCTAACCATTTTTAGCCGAACATTTTAAAGGTCAAAGTTTAAAAGGACTCATAAACTAGTGTTTACATCAATTATGAACAACGTTGTTGAAATTAGATTTCAAACTTTCTTTAAAAAAATAAAAGGGCAAATTATGTGGTGTACGCTAATAAACATTTGGTAAGCATTTTTAGTAGAAAAAATAAGTTTAAAAGTCATAGTTTAAATGATGAATAAGCTGTTGTGTTTACTGGAATTATATGCATACATTGGTGAGAAATCACAATTCAAACTTTCTTTAAAAATAAAAGGGTAACGCGCGTATCTGGTTGATACGAATAAAGTTCTGATATGATGAAATTGTTTTTTTGATTATCCAGTTATAAAATAAGAAGTTCTAGGTTATTTAGGTGTTAAAATAAAATGCATGGTTAACTTTTAGTTAACGTGAAAAGTGTACCTTACAACTTCAGCTTATCTAGGTGCATTGACTGTATATTAACTTACTCCGAAATTAGACTTGGAAGAGCCGATGTAAAAATTATTTTTAAAAACTTCAAATCGGTGAATGTTTCTTCTGAAGAATTTATAAAGAGAAAAAAATGATGTAAAATAATAATAATAATAAAATGTCGGTGATTTCTTAGCACTGAAGTTCAATGAACTTTTAAACGCATAAAGAATAGATATTTTGCATTTCTTGACTAAAATTAATTCTGTTTCTATATTGCTATTATCACCGACGTAGCAAGTTCTGAGTGGGCTCCGTATCGAAATTCTTTGGGAACCATTTTTTGACCCTAAAGAGTATTGTATGATTTGTTGCTGACGCACTTTGGGGCCCTTGAAGAGTGGGGGCCTCATATTATTGATACGCCCCTGTTAATATGTATCAGTTCTTCTACACCAGTGATTCCCAACCCTAGGAACATTCAATTAGTTCTATTTTATTTACTGAGGTGTATTTCACTCGGGAGTTTTGAGACGTTATACTCATTTTTTGGGGGGTAAGTGTATTTTATTTAGAAGTAGCTGGTATACCCGTTCTTCGCACGGGTGAATTGAAAAATTAATTAATACAGACTGAAGGATAAAGAAGTTTTTAATGAGTTAATTTTACTTGAATTGTAAATTAAAAAAAAAGCTTTTTGCATATCTTACTGAACAAAAGAACCATGTTCGCTAAATTTTAAGTCTGTAGGTACAATAACTGAATTTTTTTTTAAAATTTATGACGCCTTGTGTAACTCTCTTGTGGGTCGATTTTTGAAAACACCTTCCTTCTGCTCAGCAAAAGTAACACATTGTAACAAATTTTGTGTAATAAACGCTTAAAATAGTGTAAATAATTTGTATCTGGATGCGTAATACGTTAATATTACTTTCTGATGCATTTATTTTATGTTAAATAGCTGTTACCCGCGACTTCGTTCATGTGGAATTTAACAAAAAAGTGTTCATTCAATTCGCAGAGTTTACGAAAACTAAATAATTATGTATTCTACGTAAAAAAATACCTATGCTGTAAGTATAATGTCATTCTTCTTTTTGAATCTATGTTTCATTTTTGTTTTATATTTTTTTTCTTTCTTTTTTGTTGAGCAAGGAGTGAAAGGGACGCATGAGCTTTGACACTATCGATGGGGGTGAGGACTGTAAAATCATTAGGATCAAAATAGGTCTAAGTAGCAGTAGGGTAGAACGCGAACACAAAAGAAGCCGCAAGGAAAGGGGTGAAAGGAATGCATGGCCTTAGACACTGTCAATGGAGTGAGGACTGTCAAATGATTAGGATCAAAGGACATGAACGGGAAATGTCGCGAGTGGCAGCACCTAATCAAACAAAAGAGTCTGATATAATGGCTAGAAATCGTTGAGACAGAACGCTCCCGAAATAAAATAATACCTATTGAAAAAAAAAAATAATACCTATTAAATAAAAATAATCCCTATTGAATAAAAATAATCCCTTTTGAAATAAATAATCCCTATTTGAATCGGATATTGCTCACTATTTCATTGGTTTTACTTTTATTTTCTCGGAACCCTATTTTTTTTCTAAAATAAAAGTAGCCTAAGTTATTCCTTATAACATTAGCTATCTTCCAGTGAAAGTTCCGTCAAAATGGGTCCAGACGTTTCAGAGATTAGCCGAAACAAACAGACAGATTGACAAATAGGTAGACAAAAATTTTAAAAATTAATTTTTTCTTATAAGTACCGCATATGCTATTAAAGGCATTTAGTAAAAAGCTGTTAATTTCAAATTATAAACTGACACTTCATTTTTATTTATATGTATAGATATTTTCTATGAACAGAATACATTTTCCTCCTGTGAACAACTTAGTGGTTTCACTTTCTGTGTTGCACGACTTATTGTGGTTTATAAACGTAAATGAGTAGAATATAAAGTAAAAGAAATGAGCCTCTATGATCTACACTGGTGTGCAAAACTTAAGTAACAATGTAAAAATTTAGCAGATAGCCATGAAATTGCAGAAAAGGAGGTCTGGAGATCAGTAGAGGGAACACGTAAGTCAGTAGAAACGTCATGCGTATGCAAATATCAGGAACAAAATGTCAGAAGCGATGTGAGCGTACGCAAAACGTGTGATGTCGGCGCGCGCTGCTCAACAGTAGAATGAAATGAAGGACGGAGACGCAATTCACCATATTCTCTGCAAGTGCCAGTGAGTCAGTTCGTGAAATATGGCTAGAAGAAATTATCTGGATGACTTCACACGTGGAAGAATGATCGGAAAGCTGGAGGAGGGGCGTACTGTCACCAGTGTAGCTGCAGAGTTCGGAATCAACAAAAGTGTCGTTTCGCGCGCTTGGAAAGCGTTCCAAACCACAGGTACAGCTGTTAGAAAGGTTGGTGTGGCCTTCCGAGGACGACAACTGCAGGGGATGACCGATATATCATCCTGCAGGCGAAAAAAGTTCGACAGCACTCAGCAAGCGCCATTGCTCAGAAACTCTGTACAGCAACAGGTCGACAAGTGTAGCGGTTTACTGTGGCCAGACGCCTTCACAAAGGGGGCCTGTTCACCCGCCGTCCTGAACGCTGCCTCCCGTTGAAAGATGGCCACCGAAGCCACCGTTTACAGTGGGACAGAGAGCACAAAAACTGGACAACTGATCAATGGAGTCATGTTCTCTTTACGGATGAGAGTCGGTTCAGTACCAGAAGCGATTCTCAACGCGTTTTGATTTGGAGAGAGATCGGGACCCGGTTTTATCCCAGTAACATCAAGGAAAGACATCGTTACGGTGGTCCTGGAGTTCTTGTCTGGGTTGGCATTATGCTGAACGGCGGAACTGAGCTTCCCATTTTCGACAGAGGGTCTGTAACCGGGGATCGCTATTGTGAGGAGGTACTTCTTCCCCATCTGCATCTTTTCCGAGGTGCCATTGGCCCAGACTTCATCTTTATGGATGACAATGCACTGCCACATCGCACTCTTGCTGTTGAGGAGCTGCTGGAAAGTGAAGATATCACTCGAATGGATTGGCCAGCGTGCTCCCCAGATTTAAATCCCATCGAACATGTGTGGGATGCTTTGGGGAGACGTATTGCCACACGCTCACATCATCCGGAGTACAACCAACAACTCAAACAGATGTTGATTGAGGAATGGGCACTCCTACCTCAAGAAATGTTGCACCAGCTGGTTCTGAGTATGCGGAGACGGTGCAAAGCAACCATTGTAGTAAGGGGAGGGCATATACCATATTAAGGAACATCTGCTTGTTGTTCTTCCTGTTGGATAGACAATCATGAGTCACGATACTATGCGTTCAATAAAGCTTGTTTTTGTTTGATTCCATACCGTATGCGTTGTGTTCCTTTTTCAGCGCCGATGCTTTCGTCATCCTTTACGTACATAATACTCTCCCTCATTTCAGAATTTCATGTCTCTCAGATGATTTTTCATGAAGTTATGGCAATAAACCCACCTGTTGCTTAAGTTTTGCATACCAGTGTATATTGAAGGAAGTTGAAACTGATAAAGTAAGGGAAGAATCTGCTGAAATAATGCATATTAATCATGATAGCGAAAGTAAATTTGAGATTGATTGAATATTAACGTCACACTCTTCAGCTACACGAGGGCTTTTGGCGACGGACCACGTCATTTTGAACCATGGTCAAGTGACGTGGACGACACCTG
This sequence comes from Trichonephila inaurata madagascariensis, assembly GCA_019973955.1. Classification (NCBI taxonomy): domain Eukaryota; kingdom Metazoa; phylum Arthropoda; class Arachnida; order Araneae; family Nephilidae; genus Trichonephila; species Trichonephila inaurata. Next base: position 515,820 of record BMAV01015129.1, read on the forward strand.
AGCTGGCACCCCCTCTTCTAACTACGACACCACACCAACGGGAGTACGTTTCAGCTCTCGACAGATTTAACGTGCATCGCTGCCCTACACGGAGGGTCTTTAGTGGTACTGAGCTCGAACTCGTGACAAGGCAAGCCACGAAAAGTAAATTTGAGAGAAGCGATGAACATGAAACGTTTGAGTTGAAAGGAAAATTTTGAAATGCTACCTAAAGATCTCCACCAAGAAAAGTATAAAGCCGTAAGTGTAGTACACTTCCCCCTGTTCAAAAGACACAAGCAATAAAACATTCAACATGCTATTTTTCGACCATCAAAAGTCAATAAAACTACAATAATTTGAAAAAAATATAAGTTTTGCCTGTATATATATATTTCTGTAATGTTAGTAGAAATTTGCATATTTGAAACTTCTTGGTTCAGTTTGATTGATATTTTTTCTCAAATTATCGAAGAAAAATTGAAAAATCCTTAAAAGTAGGTTAAATTAAATTATTCACTGGAATAATGTGACTTTTGTCGTGTACAATAAAAACAATTACAAAAAAAAAAAAAGGATTGGGGTGACTGAGTCACCCCGCGCGATCATTAACGTTAGTATTGAGTGCGCACTTTCTCCCGGGTTAATATATTCTGTTCAATAAATTTGCATTTTTGTACACTTGTAAAATTCTCATAGACCATTTTCGTTTACTCAGAGAAGTGTGTCGCCAATCGGCCCAATATTCCAGCAATAATGTGTTTTGATTGGGGAAAGTTAGGCTGGAATCGTGCCAATTTGGATGGTCTGTAAGAAGCATTTTTTTCTTTTTTTGGAAGATTTTAGCTACAGTTGTGATATTCTATAAATTATTTACTAAAAGTTACAGAAGGAAACTAAAATGATTTTACTATCACGCAACACAAATTTTCACCTTCTTATTTTAAAATAGGATCTAGAGACGCACTAGCGCAGCTAATTTATAGAAATAGACCCTGTATCAAACATTTCTTGGGGGCCTCTGTTTGGGCCGATTTAAAAACACGATTTTTTGCCCACGAATGTTGGGGCTCCTGTATCTTGGGGTCCCCGTATCATTGATACGGTTGATACAGTGGTAGATACGCCCCTGTCTCTAAGACTTGTTTCAGAAACTGAAGTTGTTAGAAAGTTGAATTTATTATTACTAATGTTTATTTTTATATTTAGCTAAATAAATGAAAATAATTTCCCAGAGCGCATTAACATTAACTGCTTATAACGCTCTGGAAATTATGTAACAATTTCCGTTCGCTAATATGAATAAGATATTTAATTTTCTGTAGATTATTTGAAGGGATGAAAATTCTTATGGTATTTACGTATTAGCTTCGCCACAGCTTAATATTCCCCACGCAAATGGCGCTATTTTTCATCAAAATCTGACATATTGGTTTTTTTCAAATAATACATGTAAGAATCTTTTTCTGTTGTTTTGATATCATGGCCCGATTTGCGTGGCACTAATTTTGCTGCAGTGACTTGATCCGATTTTACAAAGCAAATATTTCCAACGCAGAGTTGAGTGCTACCTCGAGCCTACAGACTCAACTTTGCAATAAAGTTTATATATTTATGATAGATTGGCCGTGGGTAGCCTAGTGCTTAGAGCACCGGACTCCATACCGCTAAATACCCTCCGAGGACGTTCTCGTTAAATCAGTGGGTCCGAAAGTCTTGTGGGCTGAATCACGAGTGCAGGGAACTGGAGAAAATTTCCCTCCACTTCAGTTCCATGCCTAAATTGTGGAGGTGGAGATAGATGGGGGCGCCATCTATCTCAATGTTCTATCGTCCCAGCCGGAATTTCACCGAGCTAAATCGTACTGTCACCTGTATGGTGCTCAAGACTAAGGCCAACGGTGGGCGTACATCTAGTCCATTGCCGCGATGAATTTCGTGGGCCTCGATCTGATTATGTCAGACAGGTGGCATGAGCAACAACAACAACACAACAAGTATATATAAACTTCTTTTCTAGTTATTTATTAAAAAGATAACGACAAAAAAACATTATTTAAAGTGCATAAACAAAAAAAAGTTAACCTATCGTTGCAAATTTTCAAGGGTAAAAAGCAGCCGACAACGATGATAAATTCAATAATAACAAATTTATGAAAAGAAAAGGACGAATAAATGGCTATAAGAAGGCAAATTGACGCATTACACAAAGAAATATTATAACTGATTATTTACAGTAACTCGTCATAAACTAGCTTTACAGCGTATCCGCGCGCGCGCGAAACGGATCTCTAGAACAGTTCCCCTAGCAAGAACTCAGTTTTATTGCGTGCAGCTCACAAATTCTGATCTCGACTCTACCGATCTTTGTGTCTCAAAGATCCCTTACATAACCGCATGGAAATTTCCAGAAGGGTCAATTCCAGTGACTTCTCGAGGGTTTCCTGACCGCATAATTCGTCACCAAGGGTGATAAAGTTACCAATATTATTTTCTTGTTTAGATCTTCTTGGATTTCTATCTTCTTATTTTTTAAATTAATGCTGGAAAATCAACTTTCCCTGGAAAAGCTCAATTTCCCAAAAGCAATGTATCACTGCAGGGAAAACAATATACATGGCATGTGTGGTAAATTCTAAAAAAACTGATATACTTTTCCAATCAAGAAATAAATTTGAACAGAATACTTCTACCAAAATGAAGCACAATGATAAAAAATGGATCGTTAAATTCACGTGAGTGAAATATATCCAAATCATGGTATTATCCTAATCATTAATAGTTATTTTTTTAAAAATTTCAATTTTATTTTGTATGTCTTTCATCACAAATTCCTTGTTGATATTCAAATAGAAAAATAGTAACTAAGAACACTTTAGAAACACACACATACAGGTTTGTTTTTTTTAAACAGACACTATTCATATCCATCTGTAGCTGGATCTAAAAACCTCAATGGCACTAAAATTGATACTCTAATTAATAATGGCAAGGGAAGTGAGACTCCATGAAAAAAAAAAACATTATGCTAAAAATGAACGATAGATCAGGGCGCTATACAATACAAAAAGTGTTACAAAAAAATAACATGTACAAAATAACAGTAAAATTTTAAGTTTTATTCACTTCTTCGGTGAGAAGTTGGACCCTATACCACCGTTTTCAGAGATTACACCGAGCGTTCTCTGAACAACATTTCCGATGGCCGCACGCAGCATGCCACGAGGAATATTGTATTCCCTGTGATATGTGAACCAACTATACGGTTCCCTGAGATTAAGATGACAAGACCATCGATTACAGTTGCAGCATTTGGCATTATCTCTTACGTTAAGTGTGATTTTGTTTTTTCCAACTTAATCGTTCCTTTCAAAGCATTAAGCAACCTTGCGTAGCTGTCGGTTTCTGTGCTCATGAGAAGCTGTGTGGAGGATGTGACTTCCTTACCAATAATACACGTTTTGATAATGCATATTTACTTGAGTTGACTCACTTCAGCTGAGAATACTATTCTTCAGGCCTTTCTACATGTTTTTACTGCCCAAATTAAAAGCGCAGTTGTAGCATATGAAAGCACGAATTCGGATTTGGCTTTGATACTCAAGATTTATGTCACTCCTTGGTTTGGCAAGCTACAACAGCTCTATGAATACCCCTTTAGGTAATTTTTGAAACTAAATTTTTTTTTTCTTTTTTACGGAATTTTACTTTTTATGTCATTATTAGTTTAGTACCGTTGTGGCTCAATCGAGCTACAGGTGTCTCTGAATGGTGTCAATTTAAAAATAAGCTACCCTATTTATATGTTGCAAAATTTATATTTAGAATTTAAAAAATATATATGTTTAATTCACTAAAAGTGCTCAAATGGTTTTTTTTAACGCTAATGAATACGAAAAGTTTTTCACAATTTTATGAGCTGACAGAACTCTTTGGAGTTCGTCTGCATTGAAATTTTGTATAAAAAAAAAAGCCGAAACTGTATGAATATTCCAAGCTGCAAAAGTTGAGGACACTACTGACGTGAGGAACGTGACTGACTTTCTCTCCACGGTTCGGTCAAAAGAAGGAATTCTTAAATGAATTAGGTCTTCATTTATTAATTTTCGTACTTGATTGTTCTTCAGCTTGTGGGCCGAATATGGCTCCTGTGAAGATTCATCTGTGTTGAAGCATTGCTTATACGATATGTGTACTTTCACATAGAAAGACACCAGCTCAAAATGCAGAGAGTCGCAAACATTTGACCTTAGCAGCGGGTTTAATATGTAATATCCACGAAAATTTCTGAGGGCATATGGGTTTCTAGGAACCTTCAATTCCGTATCTGGCAAAAAGTCTATTTGAGAAGAACGACGAAGTAGAACTTTCTTGTTTGAAGAGTACTGCATGGCTATTGAACGAGCGGCGGCGGGCCATTAGGCAGGGCTTCAAGGCAAGGAGCTTGGTTTCTGAGATTTTGGAAGTTTCGAGTACAGTGAAGAGAGAATCTTCCTATTTGGTTGTGAGAAAATGAGAATAATGGCTCTAAAAGGCTGCCCATAATACGTAATAACTAAGTATATAGTTTTTACAATATTTACAATATATTTACTATTTATATTTATTATTTATACTGGAATTTTTAATCCAGAATTGTTTAATTTGATAACATGAATTTAAATAAATTCCAGATTGCTATATACTAATACGTAAATTTCAAATAGAATTGAAAAATATACAGCAATTTTTAAGCTGTTTGGAATACTTGAGTCCAATGTATAAAAAACGATTAATAATAAACAAAAGAAAAAAAAAATTGGACGAGTAATATAATATGTGGAACCTCTTAGGAAATTTGCAGCATTAAGTGAGTAAACAAGAAACGTTATTATTGTAGAAAATAGGATGATAGAGAAGTAATGAATTAAAAAAATAAACGTGGATTATTTGGATTATAATGGCAAAAGAAATACAATTAGCATTTATTTTTTGAAATGCCATAACTATTCTTTTGATGTGCTATACGAAATGAGCAAGCAGCATTTAAAAGATTTATTGTTGTAACATCAGTACCGAGATAACTTATTCTCTTTTCCCCTTTCTATAAAAAGAAGACATTTCAAAGTTATTTCCTTAACTAGTGCGAATGTAAGCTATTTGTTGTTTTTTTTAAAATTTACATAAATGCGTACTTTAAAAAAGATATGAGAAATTATGTACTTTAAGACGGATATAGAAACTTTATTTATGAATGTCTTTGTAATAAAAGAAATGAAAAAAGAAGTGGAATTTTAAACTTCCTTCTAAGTTTGAGAAAGTACTCATAAATTGATGCATTTTTTCCATGCAGAGACATAACTACAAAATATTTTTCTAATAAATCTTTCTTACGTAGTGAATTTACCTGTAGTAGAATTATATTTTATGTAATATTTAGAGTTATTCCATCATTGAAAGTATTTCTATCACTTAGAAGGGATATATGTCGTAAAGTTTTAACTATTATTCTAAATTAATCAAGATAGAAGCTTAATTTTTGTTCTTAAGACGTCTTATTGTCATCATCGATGTTATACATTTCTCCCAGTGTACCTTTCGAAGTCTCATTGTAGAACTCTCCAGATTGCGTCAAAAATTTGAGTCAAACTGCGTCTGTTTGTCAAATCTCGAACTCCTGCTAAAGGATTTTAAGTTTTGTAAATAAAAGACATGTCCTGGGTTGAGATCGGAAAAATAAGGTGTGGATGTGGCAAAACTTCAAACCCAAGTTGCTTTGATTTCTTATCGCACCTCGAGATGAGTGAGCAGTTGCACTGACAGCAATGCCTCCTTTAGCGATAATACCGCGCAGTTTCTCGACCAGAGCAACAAGAAATTTGTTCAAACGTGTGTAATAGCCCTGATTTGACTCTTCTCTAGAAATTTTTTAGATGATTCAAATGCAGTAGCAATAAATAAATGAAACATATAGTAGGATTTTTAGTGCAGACTTCTGCGTCTTAGCTTTCTTGAAGAGTCAAGTCTGGATCATTTGTATAGATCCGAGATGTATCCATAGTTACCTCTGTGATGATCAAACAAATCCTCTTCTTCTGTCTGAAAGATTCAACATCTCCCTAGACATTTGCGTCATGTTTGTTTTTGGAAAGGGAACTTTAATTGTGCTGACACCTTCAACATGTGCGTGAATAATTTCCTGCAAACTGCTGTCACTAAGAAAAATCTCATTCATGATTATTTGGGGGGCTGCTCTTTGGTTTTGTGTCCGTGAAGGATGGTCTTCTTGGATCATCTGTGAAGGACATGTGGTCAGCTTGAAAACTCCTTTCCTACCTCATATGATGAGCTATCATTTCCGTATACAGACGTCATTTCATCGTGGCTTTGCCGTTGCCGGGCTCTGTAACTTTTTTAATGGAAGAATTGTGAACCATGTTCACCGTACTAAAGGTTATTTTAATCTACAGGTTCTCAAAACAGAAACAAAAGAACATTAATAACTAACAATATTATGTACATATGGATTAATTTATATGCAGAGTTAATTTTATCTGGACATATCTCCGTTATTTTTAGCAACAATTAAATTTTACGATATCCCTATGTACAATGTATATCCCTTTAAAACTAAGCCAGTACGTTCGTGCTAAAATATTCCACGTTCCAGGAGGGGAGCAGAATTTTTGTTTACTATTCTTTCCAGTGTCATGGTGGTCAGTATCGTGTTAATAACCAAAAGAATGTAATATTTAAAGATAAAAATATATCGAACCTTAAAAAGATAAGAATGTCTAACGCGCATAAAGCCGCACGACTGTGCAGCTGATTTCCTGTGATTGAGATATGTGTTGCCATTATTAAATGAAATATGCCAGTGAATTCTTAAAATTATCAGATGCATATTTATTTTAGTTAGTATATTACACAAGTAATTTATTGCATTTAAAAAAGGTTTATCAATACCTTTTTTATAGTGTCTGAGACGACGAAATCTAAAAAAAGTATCACTCATAATACCAAACTCAAGCAAAGAAATGTGAGAAACACTTCTAACATCTCTCGTTAATTTTTTTTTAAGTATTAAAACTTTTGAAATTAATTGGAATTTTAAAATGTAGAAATACTTTTTTTTATATTTTAAAAAAATTGCTTTTTCTTCTGAAATGCATATTTTTCACCGTGTGTTCAAAAATAGTACTTGTAAACGTTTTCTTATAAATAAATAAAAGTTGTGTATCGTGTCCTCTTAATAATAAATATTGAAAGGGGTGTTCCAGGAGCTCCGGACTCCTCTCCTCACCTTTAATTTTTTTCATTCCTATGTTTATAATACGTAAAATATTGGAAAGAATGGTGGACTTTCAACTCTCCCTTTGAAAAATCTCTGTGTGCAGGAGAATCATACAAATTGGTCAAGTGGATGGTGTGAAGATGATTCCCTAAGGTGCCCTTCTCTTAGATTATCTGCGTGAGCTAGAGGTGTAGGATTAACAAAAGGACCAAACGTGTCCATGTTCCTAATATGACTTTATTAAGAATTTAGGCTTTTAACAGATTAGATAATAAATATATATGAGAAAATCTACGATGAACCAACACACAATACAAGTAATACCGAAATAACCTAACTTGGACCACTATCAATATCTAACCCACCTAATCTTAATTCCAATAATATCGCAAGTCCTAATATTAAATAGTCAATCCTACCTTAATCCAATCGTTAATCCGATATTAAGGAAGTTGCGTCTTTACTCGAGTGCAATGGTATGCACCTTGACCTAATGGTTCTATCTTCGGGATAATCTCAGTTGGCTGTCACTTCACGATTGTATCATTTTCTAACATAACATTCCCCAAATTGCCATCCCGCTTACTGAAACTTCTGGTACTTAAAAGCTATCTAATTTGTATTTTTCCTTCACCCTTCACTTCTTGGGTTTTGGTTGGAAAAGAGTTGCCATTAATCTTGGCCCCCAAAAGAACCCAAAGGACATGTCAATGAGAAGACGCGTGAGCCCGTCACAATGGCAACTAAGCTTTGTATTGCTTTTAATATTTAAGGAAAAAGTTTCATCGACGTAATTTGATTCTTTACGTTCATAAAAGTTTTATGTTTATTGATTCTCCAGCGCAATATATAACTCTAAGATTTCAATCATTTCAGTCTCCATCGGAGTCTCAATGGAATAATAAAAGGAGTAGTAAGAACAAGAAGTAATATGTATGTATCGGCAATGACTCTGGCTAAAATTTACAAATTTCCTCAATAAGAAATTTTTCTTGTGAAGGATATGAGATTTCTTATCCACATTTTTGCATAGATATTTTTTACAGACAAATACTAATTTAAAGATAACTCTTTTACTGCAGAAACCTTTAAAAAATTATTTCATCGAGTTTTTTCTTCTGACTTTAATTTGTTGCTGATGACTATTTTGTGGAAATTCGAAACTTAACTATCCGAATGCATTACTACTTCGTGAATTTTTGCAACAACAATTTTTTTTTGGTGTCTAATGATGAAAGTAGCCATCACTTATGCATATTTCGCTCACAATAATTGAGCCTATTTTTAGTTTTAGAAGCTAAAATTTGAAAGGGAAAAATATAAAAAAGGCAGTTAAACGATACACGTGGGATTAAACTTGAATTTGTTTTAAAAAATACTTATTATTGTGATAGATAAAAATGTCAAATAATTCGTGTTTGTCAATTCTTTATTTTGACATTTGTGGTGGCTTAATTGGCGAACGTTGGTGTGTGTGCGTGTTTTCTGCAAAAATATTGCCAAATATACACTAAACTCTTAATTCCGCAATGAAAAAGAAGCATTTTGTGTAAAATATGTTTGAATAAAATGTATAACCGGAATTCTGATATGACTCTCAACAACAAGGTACTTTTCTACACTGCTGTTTTGTGTCCCATTTTAAGTTATGCTTGCCCTGTGTGGGGTTATGCAGCAAGTACTAATATTAAAATTCTTGAAGTCTCACAAAATTTATTTTTTAGAAATATAACTAGAGCTAGTAGATACACCAGAAACTCCTACATCTATAAAGCCCTTGATATTAAACCATTTAAAAACTTTATTCAAACTCTTGCAATTAAATTTTTTAATAATCTCCCCAGTACCAATAATCTAATTTTAATAGACATTCAAAATTACCACTTAAATGACAAAACTAAGAGACCCAGAAGAATACTGGATTCTTATAATCCCCCTTAATAGTATTGCTTCGCAATCACCGCAATTGAAAATGCAAACTATTCATTCTAAATTTTTTACTCCATATTTTTATCTTTAATTTTTGTAATTCTTGACTTTTAAAATTTTTCTAATCGCTGCACCCACCAGGCAAGCAATCTCTTATTTCAATTTCCCCAACTTCAGGGCAGCCATTAGAGAGCTTTCTCACTTATTGCTATCAACAAATAACAGTGTTTACTCTACAGCTCCCAGTTGACTGTCAAAATTCTCAGGACTTTTTTCCCACCTAAATCAGAAAACTACTACCCCCAGACTGTGACGCCATTCACCTGCATTACCCTACCAAATTCAGTGAACTTTATTTTTTTCCACTCAGGTTTTCCACTTGTCAGCGCCAAAATACTTATCAGATAGCGGATGGAGGATGTATTGCAGATCCATATCCCTGTGACGTGAAGAAAAGAAAAAAACATTGAAGAGAGAGGTCCCGTCAACTGACGGTGTTTCACACACAAAATTGCGATATTTTTCACTAGTTTTCCTCTTATTGCTTCTAAGTATGTTGTCAATAAGCAATCAATTAAATATGTTAAAGCCTTCACGTAAGCGTCCTTATTGTTTGTTAACGTGGTATTTTAAAATAATATGAGGGCAACCCTTCCTTAATTTCATACGACGATCAAGTGACGAGTGAATGAATATTAACGTCGCACTGTTCAGCCACACGAGGGCTTTTGGCGACCCATGGTCAAGTGAAGAGGACGACACCTGAGCTGGCACCCCCTCTCCTAACTATCACACCACACCAATGGGAGAACGTTTGAGCTCTCGACAGATTTAACGTGCATCGCTGCTCTACACGGAGGGTCTTTAGTGGTACCGGGCTCGAATTCGTGACGGGCCAGCCACGATCCTATACCTTGACCACTAGGCTACCGCGATCAAGCGATCCGTCATTTTTCGGATCGATGGTCATAAAGTGTCCTTTGCAGTAAGTCAACCCAATTGTAATGGTCGTCAGAAGACTGTCCTATGGAGTTGATTGTTTATTAATATCACACTTCAAAGCAACACTAGGGCCATTGGTGATAAACCTCGGTCAAGTGACGTGGACAATATCTCTGAGCTCCCCTTCTCCAAACTTCCAGACCTCACACACAACAGGAGGAGTTTGAGTTTGTACAGATTTAACGTTCATCGATCCCACTGTACAGCGAGTCCTAAGACTACACTGAACTTCCAAAAATCAATTTTTTTAATTACCAATATTTTTTTAAAAAAATTTGTAGGAAATGTGTAATGTGTTAATAAATATTAATGTACAAAGTTTAATGAGAATATCTTTAAAGGCCTTTAAGGTATTCAAATTTTTAACTTTAATTGTACCTAATAATTAATACATTTCAAAATGCTCCGTGCGCATCCAGATTTAGTTTATACTGTCAGTATTCTCTCATAACGTTCATTACATACATAAAAATAAAACTTAGTGTTCATTTAATATTTCTTCTTTAAAAAAACTTAAAAAAATATTTATGTTAAAACATCTCTTGAGTATTTTTTTTTCTGAAAAACTAGCTAAAAATGTTAAAATTCTCTTGTTTTTCCGAAAAATATTCACTAGCATTTGTTTATATATCTATGAAATATATTTGTGAAAATTTTCACTGCAATTGGAAAAATGTATTGTGCCTGGAACATTTTAAATTTATTGAAGCAACAAAAATTAGTATTCTCTTATATAAAGGGTTTTTTTGTCCATGATGATAATAAGTCCTCACAAACACATTTGATGAACGCAATTATTGCTATAATTAAGGGATACCGTATTATTTTTAAGTTATAAACTGATTTTATTTGTTCTGGTACAATAAACGTACCTAATTTTCAGTAGGAAAAGAAAAATGGATATTTTGATGTAATCATGTGAAATATGATTTTAAATGCAGTTTAAAGTCATGCAAACACTCTAGAACTTTATATACAGCAAATTTAAATTTAACATAATATAAATTATAAAATATATGTCTGCTTGATCATAGTATAATCATTTACCATTATACGAATACATTGGTTTCGAAAAATATACTTCCAAATAAATAAATAAATAAAACTGAAAAAAAGTTAACTATAAAATTTTCCTGAACCATAACTGGAGACTCGTTCTTTTCCTTATGTTTATAGTCATTTTTTATCAATCTATTTTTTATATTGTTCTGTAAACAAAGTGAGTCAAACCTGTGTTTGACCTGAAAAGAGCATAACTTGAATAAAAATGATCGGAATTGAAAAATTCTTTTTGCATTCAGCAGCAGTGGTTGCAAGAATTGCTAATATATGCTAAAAGCGAAAATAGGATCGATCTTTACCCATTTGTTACCCTAATGGGATCAGAACTCAAACCCGCGTCTTAACACCATCGGCTAACCTAGCCGCCTGTCCAACGGAATAGCTCAGGTTAAATAGAGCTCAGCATCAAACGACGTGACGTGATGTGTAAGTTAAAGCAGTTAGGGAGCCAATAATCGTCCTGCTCATCTAACTGTGGTTAAAGATTAAGTTACACTAATTTCAACATATTTTTAGTAAAATATTTATTTTCATTAAAAAATTTTTACTATCTAGTTGCAATGGTAATTAAAGTTATTTGTATGTGCTTTCTAACTTTGAAGTGAACTATAATGATAACTACAGAGGGATTATTTAAAATGAAAAAAAAAAATCACTGCATTAATGGTATTTCAATTTCCCCAACTTCAGGGCAGCCATTAGAGAGCTTTCTCACTTATTGCTATCAACTAATGACAGTGTTTACACTACAGCTCCCAGTTGACTGTCAAAATTTTCAGGACTTTTTTCCCACCTAAATCAGAAGACTACTACCCCCAGACTGTGACGTCATTCGCCTGCATTACCCTACCAAACTCAGTGAACTTTGTTTTCCCCACTCAGGTTTTCCACTTGTTAGCACCAAAATACTTATTAGATAGGGGATGGAGGATCTATTGCAGATCCATTTCCCTGTGACGTGAAGAAACGGGAAACTGCATTAATGGACTAAGCATTTTATGTTGTAAATTTTTTATTGGTTTATGTGAACATTTTAGAAGCCATTCCCCTTCGTTTAGTTTTGTGATTACGATTGAGAATGTTATTAAGTATATCCTACTTTTCGTTACTGTACAATGAATAATTACACATTTCACTCTTTATTATACAACTCCAAATAATAGGCCCAATAAGAAACGGAAAAAACAGCGAAAGTCAATGGAAATAATATCCGGCATAAAAGATCGATTCTTGTAACCCCATTGGAAGTGAAGCAGCAACCAGATTTCCCAAGCTTAGATGGCTCTCCAGAGTTATTGTCAATTGAATCTACCTTCATAACCCATGTTGGATTGGGACTTCCTGGAGCAGGAAGGATTTCTCTCGACTTTTTTGAGGAGTTCACCTGGAATAGATTAAAATATTTTTTAGGCAAAAGCATTATTTCATCGTATATAATGTAAACATATATTACAGTATAAAATTATTTTATGTCACGCGGCTTGAGAGTGTATGCTTTTTGTGACAACACTCTAAAGAATTTTGCTTTTATCGAGTGTGCAAAATATAACACATATTTCTAATTAATTATAAACGATTAAGATTACAATGAGACAAATTTTATTTTGTCATTGGAATTTCATTTATTTCGATTTTACGTGTTTTATGTCATCGTGTGTCAGCGTTTTCGATAGTGACTTTTTTCTTGTGTGTGTGCTTGTATACAAACCATTATAATCTCGAAACAGTATTTTCTGTAAATATTTGTTCTCTGAATCATAAGCGAAATTCAGTTCTTATTTGTGTTGTTATTCCACATGCCCTATAAGTTCCCATGATAGTTAAGTGGTCTTTGTTTCATCTGTAGAGTCATTGTGGTGGCCTCAGTAGCCTAGTGGTCAAGATCATGGGCTCATGGTTGGCCTGTAATGAATTCGCGCCTAATTTCATTGAAGATCCATCGTGCAGAGGAGAGCTGATGCCGTTTAATTTGTCGGGGTTCAAACGTCCTCCCCCACCCGCAGTTAGTGTGAAGTTAGGACAGGGGGATGCCAGCTCAAATGCCATCCTCGTCACTTGATCATGGTTGAAACTTGCGATGTCCGTCACCGATAGCCTTCATGAGGCTTTGTGGAGTGACAAAATTCTTGGAGCATGTGTAATCTGTCTAAACTAGGTGTACTTGGCGTGGAAGTTTGAAGAGGGGATTGGCAACTCAGATGACCGACGTTTAAAATAACAAGGTTCCTTGCCAATAACTCGTGTTGCATCAAAGTGCCCCTT
>BMAV01015129.1:529726-582541 GCA_019973955.1 Trichonephila inaurata madagascariensis
CCCCCCCCCCCCCCGTTGAATCTGTTACACATTAAGAATTTTCTCTGCGATTTAAGTTTTATTTTAGGTTTAATCCTGTTTTGGTTCCATATTTAAGTAAGTCATTGTTTTCAACAATGAACACAATCAGATTTCGACTTAACGATAGCCATCTCGGTTCAGTCCTAGGAGAGCCCACACCCTTGGCATGAATTATTTTGGGTTGGCGATAATTGTGCCATCTTGGTAACCCTACTTTGATACACTAGATATGGTAAACCTATTTCTGGAAATTTCGTATTTTGTCGGCGGGCATTTCGAATTTCATTTTGTTTTGGGGAACCGGGCTGGAATGGTTGCGTGTGTGAAGGAATATATCTTAGAATTTTTTACTTTGTTAAATGCGAAAGGTTAGAAAGAATTGATTGAATAGTGCATGAAGGAAGGATTTATTGCTTAGAGTTATGAATGTCCTAAATGTAACGATCGGCATGATGTAACATGGTCGACAATAAAACGCTTTCTTCGAAATTGCACCAGCCACGCCGAAGGTATGTTCAACCATTACCTCGCAGAATAAAAATGGCGGCGCTCACACGATCATTCATTTAGCGATGAGACCTTCAAGACTTTTTAAAAATCTGTCGTTACGCTGTACCCTCCCCTCGGAAAAGATCAGCAGTAAGAAAGTAAGAGCTGTTTTTATATTTTTTTTAATCTTAAATGCTTTATTTCTGTATTGTTTACAAATATTTTCATTACGCATCCACCTTATCTCTCTGTATTCACTTGCCACCATCTCGTTCTGGCTTGGCGCTTTTTTCGTTTTGTCGCCAAGGGTGTGGGCTCTCCTAGGATTTAACCGTAATCTCGAAGCTGCTGTAAGATTGGAAATGTTATCCTATAAGCCTGACTTTGAGAAATGAGTTCATAATATTCATGGCAAAAATCGCATAAAATGGAATTGAATACTTTGTTACCTTTGTAGTGTAGGATATTATTTTATGATTGCAATAAATAAATATTAAGAATCGCGCGTTATACTTTTTTTAACTGTGCCCGCCAGCATTTTCCTGTTTGTCATATGTGCCCAGACGTGGTTAAGAGCCCCTGCACTGTTGTGCCACGAGACCAATTGGTGACAGATCTCGTAATTTTAAATTATGGTCAAGTGACGACAGTGACACCTTACCACACAACGCCTTTGGGTGGACTTTCAGTCACGACATATATAACGTTCAGTGGCTTCTCTACAAGGCGGACGTTCACTTAATCAGAAAAATTTCCATCCCATCGGATGTCTCCGACCGTAACCACACCCCCTTGCTTCTTCCAGTTCAGCAATCTCAGGAAGCTCCCTCTCAATCCAGGTCTCTCCACTTCAAAGCCCAAATACATTTCGATGTGAGATGGAGGAATGCTTCGCGTTCCATTTCCCAAGGATGTCAAACGTTAGTTCTACAAGGTGGATTCTTCCAAAGCTTCATGGCTCAACAACATCGACCAAGATGTCAAAAATATTCGCAAAGCATAAGTTGTTGTTGTTACTGATGCCACCTGATCGGCAAAGGCCAGATCAAGGTCCACGAAATTCATCATGGCAAAGGGCTAAGTGACGCCTGTCGTTAGCCGCAGCTTTGAGCACCATGCAGGTGACAGTACGATTTGGCCCGGTTCCACCCCAATTTTGAGGGAGGACACATGGGGGTGGTCAGGGCCTCCTACCTCTCTTCCCCTTCCACCCACCTCACGAGAGGACTTGCAACTCGACGGCTATTTATAGTGCCCCCTTGCCGTGAAGGCACTATACATTTACAAACATCCATGTCTTTTCCAGGATTCGAACCCAGGCCCAACGGAACAGCAGTCAGCGTCGCTAACCACTATACCGGTTGGGCGACAAAAATGCATAAGTAAAGAATGCAATGTACCAGTTCAGTATGCATTTTCATTATTTGACCTTTGTTCGAAAACACTTGGTAATGTATGCCTTTCAGAAGTTTAAATAAAATTTTAAAAAACCAAAATATTTAGGAACGCAAATAAAAGTTGAAATTATTGAACAATAGTAATTTTTTCCCCTTAATTATTTAAAATAAAAGAGGAAATTTTTAAAATAAGAAGTGTGTTGCCATGTATACGAGTTCAGAGCTTTTAGAAATTCATATTATTTTCGGCAAAGTTTTAAATTACCCCCGCCGTTATTCTTAACTATTACAAAGTTCGATAATCGATATTTTAACTAAAATAGAGACTCTTAAAAGAGACGTGTTTGGATCCAAAAGCAACCCAATCCCTTCTAAATACTTTCTTAAAAAAGATCTCGTTCATCCAAATCCATCATTGTTAATCGTTCAGACGGTCTAATATTTACTTTTCTCGAATCAATCCCCGCCGCTCAGCGGATGAATAGCACGTTATACGACGACACATTAAACATTGCCAAAAGAAAAGAGGGAGTGGAGCCGAGTGAAAATGATATTAACGTCGCTCTAGAAAACAACCCCAAGGGGTTTTTGCGACGTACCTCGTCATTTTGAACCATGATGAGGACGACACTTGTGAGCTGGCACCCTTCTCTCTAATCTACAACCAACGGAGATTTAATGTGCATATGCGGCCCCCTCAACACGGTGGGGCTTCAGTGGTACCATGAATCGAAACCCCAACACTTCGGCCACTAGGTCTTAACCATAACCACAAAGTACAGCCGAAAGTTCCACCCTAAACAAGAGTTTTCTTATCAAAATAGAGTCATATCCTAGAAATTAATGAATCCATTTTGTGAATTGCACTTCTCAATATTTACACATCATCGCGATTCACAGTAGATGGTCTAGTGGTTAGGGTCACAACTTACGACACTAAAAAACCGTCGTGTAGAGGGGACGATAAGTAGTATACATTATAGGTATCTGGACCAATTGAAAAATTTTTTGTCAGCAGCTGGATTAAAAAATTAAGTTTAAGACATGTTTTCGAACGCCTTCAATAGACGGTTATTTGCTTAAAGAACAATTCGTCTAAAAATAAATGAATAAAAATCATATTTTTTTTAAATAGATAAAATTAATTTGAATGCAACAGATTCTAAGCTATGTCAGAACTTCGTTTCAAAAAAAATTGTTATATAATTACTAATATAAAGGTATTACAAGCTTTTTTAATTGATTGATATAGTTTTAAAAATTTTATTCACTCAATATTAGTTTTGAGTGTGTAAAATCAGACTGACAAGGAGACAAGCATAGTAAATTATTTTTATTTTGTTTTAACTAAATTATTACAAAATATATGTTTTACTAAATATCATGGACAAAAGAAGAAACCACTATGAAATGTATATTACATTAACATTTCAATAGAAACATTTCCGTAGGCTAAATACTCAATTTGGTTAAGCAAATGCATTTTATCATAGAAACTACTTAGGTTTATTTTGTTTTGTTTTATTGTGTTGATATGATATGATTTTCACAGAAATTATGCTTTATTGTTTATTTTTATCAAGTGATCGTTTTTAATACGTTTACATACATGTCATGCTGTAAAATATTTTGCACAACAGTTTTCTTTGTTCCTTTTGCTGTTATCTTATATTCTTTTCCAAGCCTATAAGAATACATCTTTGGTCGTAGGGCACAAAATTCTTTCATAGGAATTTCTTCTGTTTCATCTTTTAAGCATCCCAATAAGGATTGATGTTTTCTTCGAATGATATTGATGAGATACATTGTAACAGAAAAAGTCTTCTAAATTCTCAGATTTATTCGTAAGCATCTTCAGTCCATATTTCTAAACTTAGTGAATCTGCATCTGTGTATAATAAGTTAACATTTTCTTTGCAAACTTTGTTCTTTGTCTTTTCTTCTATCTTTGTAAAAACAAAAATAAGACATTTTTTAAAGTTTCTAATAATTTTTATTGTTTTCCTTTTTCAATTACAATTCACTTTTTTGTTGCATTTAATCAGGGGTTCTATAGAGCATATCATTACATAAGACTCATTAAAAAAACATACATTAAATACAACGTAAATGAAATACTACTTCGTCGTCGCTTGACACATGAAAGTAAGCAAATTTTGCTTCAAAATTAAGAGAATCAGGAAAATCGCTCCTGCTTCGATGCTAACACTGGCTCTAGGATATTTTGAAATAAAACCTTGAGTGTGATGCGTATTTATCGGTCATATCTTGTTAATTGACAAAAACGAAATCGATTCTTTTTTGTTTGTTGCTCATGAAGAAATCGTAATATTTCAGAGTTAGTCAAAATTTTGAAGTAGACAATTTTTTTACAGACTCATCAGTATTTCGACGAATGTAAACATTTTATATGCAACTCACAATATCCACATTGTAAATATAAAAGTATTCACGATCACAAAATGGATCTGTGATGATATATCCAAACTCTTCTCCATGGCTAACGTTTGTCTGAATCTGTAAATACTGTTTTGATTCAGATATTTTGTTCATACTACGATTGCCGGCAGTGATTTTTTTTCTTCTTTGTTTGTTGAGTTCATATGCGCGTTATACGCGGGATTTTACATTAAATTTTTATATAAAAAACACATACCCTCCAAATGCTGATGGCAAGAAAACGAAAGAATACTTTTTAATAATATTTATCTAAATTTACTATAAAACCTCATCAAAATTTATGAAAATACGACAACGAATCGCAGTCAGTCTCACGTTCAGACGACAATCGTATATATTCCAGTGTGAATATTACAGCAGCATAAAGTACGACTGCACTCTAATGGACTCGTTTGTGCACAGTTTGGTACAATTGAATTAACTCCATCGCGTACCTTAAGTGAGGGAAAATTAACGTCGCCCTATTCAGCTACACAAGGGCTTTGGGCGAAACATATTGAATACGCAAGAGAGATTTGCCGTAGACTTGTGGTCATGCTCACAGACTCGTGGTCGGTGTGTCATGAGTTCGAGTCCTAGTGCCACTGAGGGATGTGATAGCCCAGTGGTCAAGATATCGAATCATGGCAGTTCGAATCCAGTACCACTAAAGACCCTCCGTGTAGGGCAGCGTTGTACGTTAATTCTGCCTCCCGTTGGTGTGGTGTGATAGTTAGGAGAGGGAGTGCCAGCTCAGGTGTCGTCCACGTCCCTTGACCATGGTTCAAAATTACGTGGTTCGTCGCCAAAAGACCTCGTGTAGCTGAACAGTACTACGTTAATATTCACTCACTCACCCTAGTGGCACTGAAGACCCAACGTGAAGAGCGTTTGATGCACGTTAAATATGTGGAAGCTCAAAGTACTCCCGTCGACGTGGTGTGGTGGTTTGGTGAGGGTGTGTCCCAGCTCAAGTGTCATTCTATTTATTTGACCGTTGTTCAAAATTACGTGTTTCATCGCCAATATCCCTCAAGCTATTTTATAGTAAGACGTTCATGAAAACTCACACAAAAGAGTTAAGGCATCTGATAATTTGTGTGAATTATTCCATTAGAGCTACTGTGACCACGATAGCTGAAAGGTCAGTCGTGAAAATTTGGCCGGCTAGCCGTGAGTTCGAGAGCACTAAAGAATTTTTGAGCAAGGGTAACCAATGCACGTTAAATCTGCCAAGGGTCTAAGTCCTCAGGTTGGCTTGGTGTAGAAGTTTGGAAAAAGAGATACAAGCTAATAGATGCCACCTTCTCGTCTCTTAATTCTGGCTTAAAATTACAATAATTCTCGCCAATAGCTTTCGTGAAGCATAAAGAAATAAAAATCCATTTGCTTGAATTACTATAAAACTGAAATTATTTGTGAACATAGTCAAGAACTAATAATAAAAGAGAATTATATTTAATTTCGGAAGGAAATACAATGCACCGAGTATCAAAAGATTGAAAACTAATGAGGTTTTTTGTTTCAACATTTTAAATGCATTATTCTTATTAGAAAAAAACAAGTATATTTAATTAAAAATTAAGGAAAAATGCGTAGACTGAAATAGTTTAAGCCAGTGGCAAAATGAATGAGCGAGCGAAACATAAAATGTCTATAGTAATCATAAAAGGTATTGAATACGAAACATGTGTGTGTGTACAGCTTACCTGCTTCAGGATTCTTTGTTTAAATTTTTTTCATCTATGGAATATTTAAATTCATTCTCTTTCTTTTTATTTTTCTCGTTTGTTCTACTTAATGAAAATATTTCCTTCCTCATATAGCAATTAATTTAAAGGGCTGTGAACGTGATATCCGTATCAAAACATGATTGCTAAGACCCTACAAAAGCTTCAAAAACTTGTTGAAAACATTTAACAAAATTTCTGGCAGGTGTGCTTGAGAAACTTCCAGATGCTGTGTAATTTTTGTGTCAACATTTTCAATAATAATATCCTTTACGAATTAAATAGAAATTGTATTTGGACACTCGATGATAGGATGTTTTATTTTTCTGATTAGAATACAGATCGATCCATCGTCGTTTTAATGAATTTCAACGCAGAACGAGTGAGGCTTAGCGCAAATTAGGTCTCTAAATAATAAATATGTAGAAAAAATAGTGGATATTGATAATGATGCTGTCTAATTCATAGTCTTACCTTTAAAATCATGTTTGCTTTGTTAAGATAGGAATATGAAATCAAATGAAGTAAATATATATATTTTTTTGATAAGGCAAATTTTTTTTATGATTAAGAATATGACCAAAAAGTTGAATTATACATTTTCTAGCTTTATTGATTGATAATTAACGTCACTCCTTGAAACAACACTGGAATTATTGAAGGCAATCCTCGTAATTTTGAACCACGGTCAAGTAACGTGGAACGTCTCTCCTAACTTCCACACAACACCAACGGGAGGACATTTGAGCTCTGTGCATCTGCCACTCTTCAATGCGGGTCTTGAGCAGCACTAGGCTCCAACTCATAGCCCGCTGGCCACGAAACCCTAGGCTATCGCTGCCCCTTCGCAATTTTGAACTATGGTTGTCTCCAAACTATCAAAAGGAAGGACTTTGATTTAGCGTTCATCCGACCTACTATAGAAGAGAACCATGATATGCGACTGTAGAAATGCTGACTCGTTATCATGTCTCTTCTGCTACCTCAGTTTATAAAGAAATAGGAGGAATGCATTGATTTTGGCTTGGTTGATTGGTTATAGTAGCCGAGTGGTTAAGGTCATGGTCTCGTACTTGTGGGTTCGAGTCCTGCAGCAAATAAAGATCCGCCGTGGGGATGCACGTGAAACATTTCGAGGCTCTATGTCCTAATGTGGCTGCGGTGTGGTAGTTTGGATTCAGATGTCGTTCTCATCACTTGATCATAGTTGAGGGTTGTGGATTCCGTCTCCAATACATTAAAACCCTTTATCAGGAAAATCTAATTTATTTGTGATTTACTTAGTTTTAAAAAATTAAAACTTAGAAAAATATTTTTGTGAGTCGAATAAACGAATTTGACTGTATTATGGTGTTTGTACATTTTTTTAAATACAATAGTGAATGATTATCTCCTATTGATCCTTTTGATGGTATAACATCCCATTCGATGCATTACAGAGAAAACAAAATGAACACAAAGTAAGCTGGATAATTTCAATGGTGGATACGTTTGCATGAATGTTTCTTTCATTAGCGTAAAAATATAACACATACTATTTATGTTAATAAATTCATTTTAAAATGATATATAATAAATTACAGTCAAAGCTAAAATCTTTTTACGCTCGCTGATGATATAATCGCTCTAGCAGAATATTCAACTCCCAACCAACTGAAAGTTATTTTTTGAACATCCCTATTACAAATGTAAAATAAGGTATTTAAATCATACAAAAAAACACCGACAATATCAATGATTTACTTCTTTTCTTTATTTTAGTTTTTAAATTGTTTTAATAAAACCCTCAAAATTATATCAACATCAACATGAGAAAAAGCTGCATTAGTAACCAACGTAATGTTTAATGCTGCACCCTAACATCGATTAGGATTTTATCAAATCAATAATTAGAGAAAAGTAGTTAAGGGCAGGAGGACGTCTTTTATGCGCCTAAGAAAATAATCGATTGGTTGCTGTACTTTTCGATATTGTCTTCAGAAGAGAATAAAAAATATCTATCTCCACAATAGAACACTTGAATTTTGGATGAAAATTTAGTTTCTAAATAGTGATTTAACGATTTTATCTCATTTAAAAAAGTATTTTACCTTGTAAACTGACGTAGAAATACTTTAAATCTAAAACTTATACTACTATTACATGAAACTATGTAGTTATTTTTGACTTTTTGTTTACATTTTATGGTATGTTTTTTATTGTTCTTAAAACTACTCTTCAGCTTTCAAAAAAAAATTACGGTCGGAGTCAATGCAACATTGAATTGGTTTTAACGAAAAGACAAAAAAAAAGTTCCATTAGTTTATTTGTTACAAAAATCTATACAGCTACACGAAGCAAGAGTGAACCCAACCCTCTGCAAGGCAATGCATTAGCGTGCGAAAAATAAAGGCAAATAACTCAATCAATGTTTGCAATCTATTCTGTTTTGTTTGATTGTAATAGCGTGTTCGCACTACCTGTAGAACAACAATTATCAAGGTCAATAATGATAGATTGAAGAGTTGGCGACTTCTGTAGACGGTAACTCTAAACTTAACTCTTTTCTAATCGCTGAATTTGTAGAAGCAAAGAATATTTGAAACTTTTATGAATTAAATGAGATTTGTTTTTGTTTTTTATTTAAAAAAAAACAACCGTCACGCTGAAAAGCAACACGAAAGATATTGGCGGATAACGGACATCGTCAGTTTGAATATACACTGAAATGCCAATGAATTAGGGATAGCAAGAGCTATGCAAATTGTGTAGCGTTGCGCGTCATTTATGCGCCAGTGAGGGCACTGTGGTAACTGCATATATAACACTTACTGCGGTTGTTCTGAATTACGGGCTGTTTTTCTAGACATTCAGAAGGCTTTTGACAGGGTCTGGGTCAGGGGACTCATCTACAGACTTATCACTAACAATTTTCCACCTGCCTTAATTCATCCCATTAATTCTTATTTAGTTAACAGATCCTTCAAAGTATGAGTGAATGATACTCTTTCTTCTTCTTCTTTTAGTATCAAAAGTAGTGTGCCTCAGGGTAGTCTCCTTGGGCCCATGCTATTCAACATATATATTAATGATATACCTACTCACCCTCAAACCAGTACTAATATTTACGCTGATGATACTGCTAACCTGGCTACTTACAAAAATCACAACACCATCACCCGTGCACTTAACTCACACCTATTCTTGAAAACTTTTTTAACACATGGAAAATAAAAATTAATGTAGATAAAACAATAGCCGTACTCTTCACCAGGATAAGAAAACTAGTCACACCGCAACCCTCTATTCCACACAACTACACTGGTCTCAGAGCACGAAGTACCTAGGAGTACTCCGAGACAAAAATTTATCATGGAAAATACATATCTTATACGCGCGTTAAAAATTCCGGAACGCCTTGCACTCAATTTACCCTTTAATTTGCCGGAATTCTCAAATGAATCATTACAACAAAGTACTTCTCTTCACTGCTGTTTTGCGGCCCATCTTAACGTACGCTTGCCCTGTGTGGAATTGCCAGTATGGGTAAACTGCCTGATTTAGACGCCTTCAATCGTGGACAAATCGTAGGTGCGTGAAGTATGGGCCAATCAGTTTCCGAAATCGTCAGACAGCTAGGATTTTTAAGGTCAACAGTGTCAAGAGTATTCTAAGAATACATGGGTAAAAAACTAGCGATCTCTCAAACTGCAAAGAATAATTAGCGTGTGTGGTAAGAAATGGCTCAGGTGTATTATACGTAGCCAGCGAAATCAAACATTAGCTCATATTATCACCCAGTTGAATGACGGTGCCAGCCGTACGGTCAGTAAATGGTCTGAGCAACACTCGCTTCACCGTATGGGTTTCGGGAGCCGTCGACCTACGAGAGTACCATCGCTCAATGCTCGCCATCGGGCTGCAGGTCTTGCTTGGGCAAGAGAGCACAAAGGCTGGTGCGTAGATGGCTGGAAACAAGCAGCATGGAGAGCTAAGTCTCGATTCCGACTACTTAATGCCGACAGGAGTCTGAGAATATGGCGTCAAGCTCATGAAACCCCGGATTCTGCATGCCTGGTTGTAACTGTACAAGGGCAGGGTGGCTCAATCATGGTCTAGGGTGTTTTTTCGTGGCACTGTTTGGGATATTTGGTGCGTGTACCAACCTCTCTCAATGCAATTCGGTACGTAGAGTGGTTGGGTGATCACCTCCATCCGCTTATGCTGTTCTATTATCCACATGGTAATGGAGTTTTCCAGCAAGAAAACTGTACCTCTCATAAGTCCCGGTTGTCTAATGGCTGGTTGGAAGAGCGTTCTTCTGACTTTTCTGTCATAAATTGGCCACTTAGAAGCCCATACTGAAATCCTAAAGAGCATCTTTTGGATGTTCTCAAACAAGGCGTGAAAGGCCATCACACAGCGCCAACGAATCTTACCGGAAATCTTATTGATCAACGAATCTTATGGACAGCTTTAGCCAATGTTTGACAAGTCATTCCCTTGGAACATTTCCAGAAACTTGTTGAATCTGTGCCTCGTCGTGTGGCAGCCGTTATCAAGGCCAGAGGAGATTCCAACTCGTTATACTTGGTAGGTATCCCTAATTCAGTGGCACTTTAGTGTTGGTTAAATGACCTAAACAGGCACCCTATCCAAACTTCTCACCATGCAAAACATGAGGTTTTTGAGCCACTGTATGATTTAAAGTACTTCAGCCTCACTATACGGCGGGACTTCAGGTCACGAAATGACGAACTGGTCACGAATTCATGCTCCCAACCACTATCACTCGGCTTCCTTAGCCACGTAACTTTTGTGAAAATTATTATTTTTGAAGAAAGTAATTTGGCGACTTTTTTTTTTGTAGAAACTTGGAAGTTGATGATTTAAAGGCATTATTTTTGCTAAACTTCCACATCCAGATATTCAGATCCTAGTTCTGAATGGGCCCCGTATCAAAGATTCTTCAGAGTCCTTTTTTAAAAATGGAAACCCGGTTAGTGGTACTGTAGTTACACACCACGTGGGGGCTCCTGCAGCTTAGGGGCCCCGTATCATTGATATGGGGGATACGGCCTCTAATTCTGTTTTAAACATAAAGAATCATAACATCTCTTTTTGAGGGTCTTCCGTATGCTCCGAATTCAAAATCCAGAACATTTTCGGGGTCACAAATCTTATCCTTGTTTAATAACGATATTAATTGTTTGCTTTTCTATACAAAACTAGTCCTCGTGGTATCCCACTATTAATTCAGATTCCAAGTTTGATTTAAAATACTTGTTAGGAAGGGAGCTTTGTATTCAGGCAATAAGTGCCATTCTATTAGTATTATACATTTTTTTTATTTTGTCTAACTTCACCTGTATAATGCTTGGAAATAAGATTACGTTTTTATGAGGATTGTTAATGTTTGCTTCGGAGTTAATCGGTAAGTCAATCAGGATAAAAATAAGTGTCAGTTCTGTAAAATAGTTTTTGGAAAAATTATCAGCACCTGATCCTTTTGAAGGCCTCGCCTCGGATACTTTAAAGGAATAATTATTCTATTTTTCTAATTCTGCATTTGACAAACTAAACACCGTCAATTATCAAGGCCCATCCATTTTTTTTAAACAAAATAGCTACAGTAATAAATTAATACTGTAATTCGAAATCTGTTTCAGTAATGTTAAGTAAGCAAAAGTTACGGTGACGAATTGGGTCATCAAGTTCCTTAACTTGGCAACAGTAATACATGCTTCCAAGAAACTCTAGAATAATTATTTTACTGTAGTAGGTCACAACGATTCTTTCACAGAAGAAGTCAAACATATGACGGTGACAGTGTGTTTCATCTGCCTTATTTGAAATAGTACAATTAGGAATTTAAACTTACTCTCTTTTTTACGTAACTGTTGTATGAGAGGGCGAATTCCACAAGCGTGGCAAACACCATAAAGATGCAAACAAAGAGCCAGATGTCCAGAGCTATGATGTAACTCAAGGGAGGCAGTTGTGATTTGTGATTCTGAACCTACGCCAAAATACAAAATTCTGTTAGTTTCTTGAATGGGTGAAAACTGAAACTTTGCTTTCAGTTAAAAATTTAAGACACAGTTGTAAGATAAAAATACCTTTTTCCTCGAAGCCTTAAATATTTATAAAAAGAAAAAAAATTCACAAACTCGCTGAAAATTAAAGATTTTCAAATAATTTATTTATTTACTATGTTTTCACCTGTATCCTTAAACACTAAATTAAAATCAGGTCATATAATTTTAAATCGTTAAAACATAAATTAAATAAAAAAATCTCAGCAAGTTTAGCTATTTAAAATCACATTGGTTGTTCATATCTTGTATACAAAGAAGAGGATTTAAGAATATAAATGTTTCACTTGAAGCTTGTGTTTCTTCATCTGAAGGTTATGAAAGGACTAGAATCAGCTTTACTTTCCATCTCACATCATTGCGAGGCAGGATTTTCTCAACAGCTAATTGAAATTGAAGAAAATTTTAGAAGAGACGCTGGTTACTCTATCATTTATCAGTACAGTAAAAGCCCAAACTTACACGATAGGTGGGACCGCCTAAATTTCACATATAAATACACATAAATTATTTTTAGTTGGGGTCGAAGATGGAAGAAGATTTAACAGTTAAAAAATATTTTTAATAAAGTCTTAGATGACACAAAACCGCAGACGAAAGTTATTTTGATGTCGAACAAAATAGTCTGCTGGCTTTTTTTCTCCCGCAACGGCTAATAAAATTTTTATTCCTTGTTTTGTAGAAAAAATTCTTTGGTCGTTGGAGTCTAAAATTTGTAACCCTTTTTCAACTAAACACTGAGGTCTTGTATCAAATTCCCAACCGTTATTCGACCTTCTGGGTTGAAATGATGGAATGTTTTCTTTCTCTTGCTCATGCATCTCTATGAGTTCATTCATTGTCAGCTGCTCATTGTGGGTGTATCCAACAGTTCTTGAACGTCATCACACTATCCACTTCCTGGCAAGATCGACAACTTCTTCCCTCACATTACCAATTTCAAAAAGTGAGGAGTTAGTATTTGAGTTGTGTAGTGCTCAAACGAAAAAAAACAAGAATATAGACGAGATTAGAAAATCGCGTTACTCTGGGTTTGAGGTTTAATTGAACCTGTATTGTTGAAATATATATAAAAAAACTCCATTTTTTTTAAATCTTCGATACTGAAGTTTTTTCTGTGAGCAATGTTCTTATTTTTCATTGCACCCTCGGTTTCAAAAAAGTCTGACCTTATATTTTATTTTATTGTATTTCACTTAATGCGTTTATCGGAGTTTAGTTTCCTCGTCTTTAAGTTGTTTTGAGTCATGGGTTCGAGTCCTAGCACCCCAGGAGCAAGCCGAATCTTAATATCCTCACTTTGGCTTAGTGTATGGTTGAAAATTATGTCGCCAAAAACCCTTCAGTAGCTTAATTGTGCGACATTAATATTCATTCGTTTGGCGTCGAGACTAAGATGACAGCTTAAATAAAGTCCTTGAGAGTTAAAACTACGAGGTCCGTCTCCGATAGCCCTCATGTAATTTCAAAGTTTATGAAAATGAGATCCTAAGTAAAAACACTGAAAAATAAAGTTTTGCGAGTAAATTTAAAATGCTTAAAATATACGCATTTTGTGTAACATTTGTCCCAAACTAATATAATAAATTAGTTCTTATATTTTAAAGCCAAATATTTACAATTAAAAACGAGGTTAAAAAGGCGAATAAAGCAAAAGGTTGCTGTAGTTACACTTTGTATTTTTCCTAGAAATTATTCTAGGAAAGAACAATAGAGTAAAAATGACGAAAAAAATGAATAAGTTAAAAATCGAAATTTTTACCTAACAAATGATTTGGGAAAATCGAACACATAATTTAAGCGTATAAAATAAGATTATGTGTGTGTGTGTGTGTGTGTGAGATAATTCACCTTTTCAACTTTTCAATTCCTACGATTAGCTCACACTCTCTATATATTTATTTATTTATCTTGGTGGAATTTTCAATCATTAATGAAATACATTTTAAAGCGTTTAATTGAGCTGAAATTTTATATACATGATTATTTTGGATGACAATAATTTAATTATAATTAATAAAAATTCATGAATGAAAACTAAGTATTTAAAGAATTACAAATACAGCCACGTTGGCATCATTTTTGGCGACATAGTGACCCTTTTGGAGACTTGTGTCAAAACTTGAAAAGGTTTTTTTCACACGTTTTAAAGCATTCAGTTGAACTGAAATTTAATATACACGATTGTTTTGGATGACAATACGATACTTTAAAGATAATGAATAAAAATGAATTACCACTTAATGTTGTGATTCTGTCCTATGTATATACATATTTATATTAAATGTAACTATTTAATAAAAAGTAGCTATAAAATTAAATTTTTCTTTGTTGATCTAAGTAGGAATTGACTTAAAATTTTCTTTTTATATTACTTGTTTAATATCAATTAAGTTTAATCTATGGTTATAATTATTTTTCCAACAGTAATGGGTGCAGTAATCTACTGGTCATGGTCACGCACTCCTGTTGTCAATTGGCCGGTTCGAGTTCGATGCCATTGAAAACCCATCGTGTAGAGAGATGTGAGGACATTAAATCTATTGAGGCTCAAAGTCCATATGTTGTCACATAGTGTGGAAGATTGGGAAAGGGGTGTCAGATCAGGGGTCACCCTCGTCACTTGACCGTGGTTAAAAGCTCCCTCGCTTACGTGTTGCTTCAGAGTGCAATGCTAACAAACACTCATTTCCAACAGAAATAACATCCTTAAAGAGAAAAATTAACTAAAAATGGTAAAATAGTATTCACTGAATGTCAACTTTTAGCGATTGTTTGGTAACTATTAACATTAACAATTGGTAAGAATAAATTTTTTAGTTTAATCTACATTTTCCTTTCTCTGAAATTTAATACAAAAATCTTTCAGTCGAGCCAATAATTCTTTTCATGTTCACTCACCTGTGTGCAAAGGGTGAGGAGCGAAGTGATGCTGAGAGCCACCCTGGCAGGGGCTGCTTCCACCCCGATCCAGAAGGACACCCAACTCACGGCCACGATCAGAGAAGAGGGCAGAAATACATTGAGGATACTCCCCATCAACCTACGCACGAATACGAACAGGACTGCAATTCCATCTGAAAAAAAGGAATTTTAATTTCTTTTTCAATTCTTACTCTTAGCTCTCACGCGCTCTCTGTATATTTATTTATTTATCTTGGCGATTGTTTTGGATGACAATACGATACTTTAATGGTAATGAATAAAAATCAATAACCACTTAATATTGTAATTCTGTCTTATGTATATACATATTTATATTAATTGTAACAATTTAATAAAAAGTAGCTAAAATAAAATTTTTCTTTGTTGATCTAAGTAGGAACTGACTTAATTTTTTTTTATATTACTTGTTTTATATATAAATCAAATAGCAACTGGTAAACTATTCAATCTTTTACTTGATTAGTTTAATGTAAAATGCTGGGCTGGTGTGAATAATAATGAGCTAGTGAGGAATTTAAACGTTTTGAAACCAACGACTGATCTCAATTGTGTCATTTTCACCCTGTCAAAATTTGTGTTATCTGGCTCCAATTGGGTGGCTGTGGGTAGCCAAGCCCTTAGGGTCGTGAACTCGTGGCCGGCGTGACTTGAGTTGTAGCCCACTGGAAACCCGCCCTATAGAGGAACTGATGCACGTTAACTGCGTCGAGACTCAACGTCCTAGCTGTGTAGTACTTTGGGGGAGGTCTAGTATCATCCTTTTCTCTTGACCAAGGCTCAAAATAACGAGTTCCATCTCCTTTAGCTCTCGCGTTGCTTTGTTGTACGACATTAATAAACACTCACAAGCACCAATTGGCGAAAGAGAAAATATAGCTATCTTTCACTTATCGCAAATGCTTAAAGTATGGTTCAAAGTTATAGTTTATTTCCCCCTCTTAACTACAAAGAAAATGTGTGTGTCATGCTTCTTCTCTCTCAGAATTCTTCTCCTGTCCTCTAAATGTATTCACTTTCATGATACCAATTTAAAGTTGAACCTCGGTCTTATGTTACTTATTTTGGAAATTTTGTGCTTGGTATGCTTCTCTGCCGGAACGGTATAATGGACGGAAATAATGTTGTGGGCCACCGGAGATAAATCTTCCGATTAAGGTAAATGAATAGGACTGATATTGGCGTCAGATTGGGTCAAACTTCGCCCAACCGCTAAATTTAGTGGCAAAATAATAATGTCTCTAGAACGTTCTAGGGTAATTATTTGGCTTGAGAGCTTAAAAGCTCTTTCTTTCCAGGCCCTAAAAGAACAATGCAAGGAAGCAACATTGGAGTGAAAGATCTGAGAGCGACTGGGCGTTTCATTCGTTTTATGTAAAATTAGAATTACTGTGTGTACAATATTACAATATTTGTGTGATTTTTCAATCTACTATGCAGTTTGGATTTATACGAGTATGTTTATCATTTCTTATTAATAGAAGAGTATACTAACATTTCCGGAATAAATTACGATTTATCCTAGGAGAACCTTCTCTATAACGACGCAAACTTTTTCTACCTTTAAAAGTGCGTTTTTCAGCATCCTGCATTATACCTGTGACTTAAATCTTATATTGATGACGTATTAAGATCTCATAGAATCTGATTTCAAGATGATGGTCAATCTCTTAGAAATTTCGAGCTATTTTGCAATATTTTCGCGTAAAGTGCTGAATAATGTATTTTCTGGAATACCATTACCGAAGAACAAAATGGAAATACTTCTCAAAACTGATGATAGTGAAAAATACTAATGGTAATACTAAGAACAGTTTTGTGACGAAAGCTGACATGACGCTATTGCTTTAAGATTTGATTTTGAATTATTTTATATTTATCTCCTGCTCATTTTATTTGATTCATACTTATTCATTTTGTAATTAAATTATTCAGTTCTGCTTAGCACATACCATTTCGTTTGCTTTATATTCCGATTCACGAGAAAAATAATGTTTTAAAAATTATTCTCTTTTTAATTATCAAAATTGGTGTTACATATTATATATATAAATGGGGTTTCTTCTACAAAATTTACCTTAATTTTATCCCAACAAAATAAACAGTACTACCATCAGAAAAGATAGAGCGCTGAAAATGTATAAATAAAATGAGATATTTCTTATAAAATGAGAAACTAAACTCACACAAAATGCTGTATAAAAAGTTGTATGGGAAAAAAAGCATATTTTTAAGATACATAAAAAATATTGAGTGTATATCTTTTCAATTATTAGAAATTTTGATTTCTAATTTTATTTCGATTTAACTTTTTTTTCTTGTCTTTTTCGCCTTATTTCATAAATCTGATAAAAAACGTAAAATTAAGGTTTCACCTTATTGAAAAAAAACATCAAAATCATTCAAATTAAATGTATGATGTTTAAATCCTACTCTTTGTTTCCACAGTAAGAGGCTTCTTGAGGAAGAACTGAAGTGGTTTGAAATCGTCTGCGAGATGGAGGGCTCGACCTTTAGCCATCACGGTTGGAGTTAGCCAACGGATAGAAATATTCGTTCGAATAGAATCCACTGAAAGAAAAAAACAAACTTTTTATTGATTATGTGCTTATATAGATACAATCATTTCATTCTGAGAAATACATAAAATAATTATTTATTTAAGCATACGAAGTGTGACACACACAGACAAAAAAAGAGACTGGTTCAATAAATCCTTGTAGAATCAGTTCTCCATGACATTATCATCTTCCAAGTAGTTCCCTCCAGCACTCATACACTTCATCATCCTTTGCTGCCCCATAGCTGGTAACAGTTCTGGAATGAAGCTTTTGGAAGGCTCTTCTCTCCGTTTTTGCCTGAACCTCTTCAACTGAGGTAAAATGGGTTCTCTTTAACTGTAGGAAATAAAAAAAGTCGCATGGGGCCCAATCAGGTGAATAACACAGACATGTTTTGGCTAGTCTGAGTCTGCTTGACTGATGAGTCTTGATGCAACAGCCATCCATCACTCCCCAACTCTGGCCTTTTTTCACGCAGTCTTTTTAGTACTTTAATGTAGTTAACACTGATGTCACGAATTTTGGTCTGTAATCGCTGACGTTCATCCTCTTCCGCACTGTCCCTTCGCCAGAAAACCGCTCAAACACACGAGACAAAATTTCATCTCCATAAGCCTCAGTTAGTTTTTGAAAGGTTTCCTGCATGATTTCTCTAGTTTCACAAGAAATTGGGTGACATTAATTCCGGCAGAATGCAGTTGCACGTGCACTTAATGACGCAGTACTCCCAAATGACGTGATCGGTTAAGGCGAAACGGGTCACATGGATAAAGGAGGCACGTCATCAAAACAGTTGTAGCCTACTCCTTTCTTTTTTCAAGCTACACACAAAGTCTCGTTTTTTTTTGGACTACACCTTGCATTCTAAGTAGAATGAATTGCACGTTTTCATTTTTCTTTATTGAAGAATGGTTCATAATAAATTTATAAAAGATATACAGCATATGAAGGTCAAAATACTCGGAGCACCCAAAGGCTGAAGGCTAAATTGGCTCTTCCACCTACACAAATGAACTGAACATAAAGGAGTGAATGACTTTTTCGCGCCTTGAGTGTGTTCTTCTCTTCTGAATACATCATTCATTCCACCCAGAAATGTTAAAAAGCAGATTGTTTTTAAATTTCCTTACATCCTTATTACATCCTTATATATATATATATATATATATATATATATATATATATATATATATATATATATATGTTAATTCTAAAATTCTACACATTCATTTTCTTTCTTAATTTCAACTAGTTTCAAATGACGCCATAACTACAGGTCGTATCTTGATAACTGTCTTTTCAACACAGCACATTCTTACTTATGTCATTTTCCTATTCCATTTTTTAACTTCAAGTTTTCAAAATCTTGGACAAGTTTTTGAACTTATAATTGTTTTTTTTAATAGTTTTTTTCTTACTTTATCCATTAATATAGATAACTTATTATTTACATGTGAAGTTTTATCCTCAAGAAATTTTCAGTTTGGGTTTATATACTTTATTTTTATTGCACTATTATGTATATATTTTCTACTGAAGAGGAAGATTAGTATCCTTGCGACATGGCCATCTGTCGATAGCTATGTCTTGGGGTTTCCGCGTAAGTTAGAGGTGTGGGATTATCGGAAGGATGAGACATTCTATAATTCTTAATATGACTTTTATTAAGAATCTAACTTAAATTACTTAGATAACGAACACACAAACTTATATTAAGTGAGAATAAACCAAAGTACGCCGATTTAATTAACTCAGATTAGATCACTTATCAATATATAACTAATTAGATCAACCTAATCTCGATTCAATAATTTACTAGCGTTCAGAATATAATCCTCCTACCTTGGTTGAAGACTCAACGATACAGTTACTTTCAGGTAGACTGATGAGCTCGAGTGCAATAGTATGCACCTTGTAAAGATTAGCGAGGGTGGGCGTCTCCGTGATTCCTGGGTAGGCTGTCTAATTACACTTCTACCTTTTTTGAACTAAGCTTTCTCTAAATTGCCATCTATGCTCACTAAACTTTCTATCCTTTTAAAGGTTATCTTATTTGCATTTTTGCTTCGTTTTTACTTCTTGGATTTGGGTTGGAAAAGTTTTGCCATTAATCGTGGCCGTCAAAGAACGTAGGAGTTATGTTAGAAGAAGAACGCGAGAGATGTCACATCCTATAAAGTAACTTAACCTAACTTCCCTGATCTAAGTCTGTGACAGCCTTAGAAAACATAATAGTTTTGTTTTTTGGTCAACTGACTTTTATATATATATTAGTTACATGTTTCTGGTTCTTTATTTAAGAATTTCAGCTTCCTTTGAGGTGTATGATAGTTAATCAATTCATCCTTCTTTTGATTTGTTATAATTACGTACACATATATGTACACAAACATGTATTTATATATATATATATATATATATATATATATATATATATATATATATATATATATATATATATAGTTATAGGTACCACAAATGTAGTTCTACAACTATTTAAATATGAACAAGTTGGTTGTGTGATAAACAAGAGTGGAATTATTTAGATTATCACAAATCTTAATTAAAGAATGATAACACACACACCATTTGGTTTTAATATTATAAATACTTCTCCACACACACACAGTATACTATATTATTGAAAGGACCTTTTCTTTCAATTTCTGGAATATATTACAGTCACTTGTACAGAAAATTTGGACCTTATATCATTTTTAATGAAATCAAACCTCTTTTAAAACATAGAATCAGGATAATTTTACTTTGTGCTACAGGATAAGACAGATATATTTAGAAATTAATTCTATTTCCATCAGTTCGTTACAAAAAGTTTCTTTTAATCAAAAATTCGTTTATGTTTCTCCGACAGAAGCTATTTGAAAATTTTACTGTTTTACAAATAAACAAGAATAATTTCTTACACACTGAAAAGGGCAAAACACGTTCTAATGAAACATTTGCTTGGATCGAGGCCGTAGCTTGTTTCTGGATCAAGAAAAATGAAACGCAATTATAAATTAATGAATTGTTCAATATTCGCCGATGACCTTTTTGCGTGCATTGAAATGCAAATAGCTATGTAATCCTAAGCAACAAAAGAGGAATTCATGAGTAAATGTATAAAAACAAACACATAACCAAGTTATTTCCTTTCAAATAAACGCAGAAGTAAAATAAAACTTTTGAAACAATTTCACATTATTGCGCGAAGCGTTTACAATGTTTTATTACATTGTATTGTGCATGAATTATGATATTTTATAAATTCAAAAGCAAGGAGTATGTTTTTTTCTTAGTTATAAATTCAATAATACAGAGAATTACGAACTCTTCTAAATGTAAGTTATATTGAACTCAGTATGAATGTGAAATAAAAAAAATTCGAAATGTTAGTCTACATTTCAAACGACATAAAGGCAAAACAACTATATCTCTAATTATTATTTTATGTAAGAAAAATTACTAAATTATGAAATTTCTAAATGTTTATGTGATTGGATTGCATATAATTAAAATAAATATGTAAATGTGTGTGTGTGTGTGTGTGTGATTGTTGAGACATTTCTAACGAAAGGGAAAAAATTGTAGAAATAACAATACATTTTAAATAGTTACTAGTAAATATAATGAAATTTTATTAGAAAAAACGAGAGAACTTTTCTAACTCTTAACTGTAACAGATACTCTTAATCCCAATTGATTTAATAATAAGATTCTTTAGAACAGAGGCCTGTAATCAATGGAACCCTAAGCTTCTCCAAAACTTTGACACGGGTTCCGCTAGTGATCACTACTTAATCAAAGTATCAAAATTTTAATTTTTATAAAAGATTGAATTCTTAAAGGCAACTAGCTTCTAAAAATAAATATAAATAAACGTTTTATAGATTAAATAAATTTCGTAAAAGTCACGAGCTTCTGCATGAATGGATAAATCAAAATGATTGCCAATGAAGGAAAAGGAACAACTTATCGACATTATCAACAGATTGGACGTCTAAATTCAAATTTGAACAAGAACAGCTCCTCAGTTTTAGGTCGCAAATTTGCAGAATAGACAAGGGTTTATCAAGCTGTTACAAACATTTTAATGTCATTCTGAACAATGTATTTAAGTTAAAAATATTTCTCTACGTATGTGGCAACAAAAACAAAATATAAAAGCAATTTAATGCAGAATATGAAATGCGACCATAGCTTCAATAGTTTGATTAAAACACATATTCCAGTTATTAAATATGTTGTAATGGTAGATGGCACCCGAAGCACGAGCTAATGAGTAAAGTACATTAATATTTCATGTTAAATATTTTTAATAAAAAATACGATATTTTTAAATTGCCTTTACTTATCGTATGTATAATATAATTATCTATTTTAAGATATATTTTTCTAAGGCATTTTTTTAATATATAGGATTCCTCGGAAACACCTTCTAGTTTCAAGGTTTTCATGAGTCGAAAAAGTTTGAAAACCACTGTTTTATAGAAGTATTTATTCTTAGTAAATAATTAAAAACAAAAAATACAGAGCGGTAAAGTATAGAGCTAAAAGTATGCATAAAAAGCAAAATATGTCTTCACGACAAACGTTTCTTTTGTGAAATACCATTTGGCATCAGAAAATAAACGTATGACCTACATAGCAATAATAAATAAAAACTAAGCATTATTAGGTGATTGTTAAATCAAAATATACAAAAGGAAGTATCGTATATCTTAGTAATTACTATGTCGGGCGAGGAATAAAAAAATGTAATTGCATAGATTATTAATGAAAATAGAAATTATTACTTTTTTTGTACGTTGTAAGCAACATAACAAACATTGCTCTTTATGCAAGCAATTGAACCAATTGCAATGGAAAAATAAAAATATGTTTCTAGAATTTCTCTTTTTAAACTTTTTTTTTTAATTTTGAATAATGCATTTTTTGGATAATTTGCATAAGTTAATTTTTAGAAATATTGTGTTATCGTATTTGCTATTCGTGAACCAATTTTTGTTTTACGTTCTGAATACATCAATGCTTTTTTATCTTTTTGTCGAATTCTTTTTTATTCTGAAGGAAATATTGGAATCCTAACCATTAAGCAAAGCATGCTATCGTTGACCACACAAAGCGTAATGACTTCGTTATGCAATTCTTGCGGTTGTTTTAAAATTACATTTTTGTTTACGGTATTAAACAGAGTACTGATTATGTATTTCAAATGTACGGGAAGAAAAATAAAATATTTTTACATATATTAGTAGCTAATAACATCCTTAAACATTACCATAGTTATATACATATTTGGATAATTTAATATAAAATTGTAATCACGAAGACAAAAAAAAAAAACCAGCACAAAATATAAGAAATATATTTTTAAAAATTATATCATATTTAAAATAGTTTTCAATTATTTAATTTCTGGCTGTCTTTTAAAGTAAGGCTTCTCAGCTAAAAATGTTTGTCCTACATTTTCTCTAAAGGATAATAACAGGAATGAATAGAATGAAACTAAATCTTAAAAAAAATTCATTTACTATATTTTTGCGAATAGAAAACATATCCATCACTAATTTTTTAAATTTAGTATTTGTTTATGTAACAATGATTAATTAGTTACTATATGGATTAAGAATTAAGGCTCTAGTGTGTTGAACATTTTCATTCCATTAATGTAATGTTAAGACAGTGGACATTTTATTTCCCACCTTTCAACTTTAGACTAGTTTATCAATTTGAATATAAAGAAACAAAATAAATAAATGTTTTAAAAAATTTGAAAAAAAATGCATTTGAAAGCGCAAAATGTAATGAAGACTTCTTTGGAAATACTCATATATTTGAAGTATTTTTTTCCAAGTATTTTTTGAAGATATGAAGCTTCGCAAAGGAAACATCAAAAAATGTTTGCAAAAATAGGCAAAAAAGTTTTAAAAAATAATTCCTTCTTTTAATTTATATTTATAGGTCTTTTAGATGCGAGAATGAAGAGGAGCAGCATTGTATTCGGAAATGTTTATACTTACTCTGAATAACTCTATAATACACTTATATTAAAAGATGTCACTGAACTTGAAAAGTGCGGGAGCGAGATTAATGACGTCTATAGATTGACCCATAATATAGGGTAAAATGACACCTAATTAGCATAGAAATTTAACTGTTGCAAGATCTAAGTATGAAAAGGCAAGCGTGAAAGAAAGATCTTCACTGCCTTTCTCTTAACGTTTCTCACTTCACGTTGCAGAGGGACTCTCCTCCTTTCCTACAAATAATTTTTACATGCTGTCAATTTTAAAGTACTGATTGTAACTGTTTAAATAGTGTAAAAAAACTGTTAAGCTTATTGCATTTAATGGGACTTCCTAACAAGATAGATAGTAGAATTTCCTGAGGAAATAGAAAGGGTTGCCAGACAGGTGAAATGATTCATTTGGAAGTGTGAAAAAGAAGCATGAACATTAAATTTCAAATGAATAAAAATAACAACATTTTGAAAAACAGAATACTTACTCAGAGAGATAGGAAATTCACATCGCTGAGTATCAAAGGGATAGTCTTGAAAATGCATTTTGCATCCAACCGTGAAGGAATACCTGTAAAGGCATAATTTAACTTTTTCATCCAAATAGCCAGAAGTTGCTTTGTTTTCTTTCAGACTTACTTTCTGAATTGGAAGATGCATGAAATAAGATAAATTATTCCATACTTTGTGCGTTTTAAAGAATCAATGTGTGTGCATTTTTTAAACTTTTGTGCGAAATATGTTAATACAGTTCCATTCTTATGATTTAAAAAAAAATATTTATAGTTGCAGACTACAGGAAAGTGTGGCTTTTCTAAGCAAAGAATCTTTTTGAAATTGGATAGATCTCGGAGGCATTTTTACTGTTATCAAAAATAAAATTGCATTAAAAAATTTAATTAAATTCACGTAAAAAAGCATTTTAGCGCGCTTTCACAAAATCTTTAAACATAAGTACATTTGGCTTTCAAATTTCTTAATTTCTGAGTAGTTTTAAGTAGGAAAATGATATTTCAAATCAATAAAAAGGATAACTTATACGGGAAAAAATATTTTAGTCGGAGTTTACGAACAAAAAAATATAACAATAGTTATTTATATTTCATGGAAATTTTAAGGATTGACACAAAAATCTGACAATATTGATGGTGAATAAAAAAATTACCCAAGATATATTGAGGAAAATCAAGGACATTTTATTATTAATTTCAGTTTTCTTAAATAGCACTATTTATTGATCCAGAGGATTGCACAGGTAAATGGTTTCGGAACTATACATTTTCTATTTCATTAGACCAGTGAAAGTGTTGAGTTATCCCATGTAACTCAACACTTTGGCATTACTTTGTACGTCACCTGTGGCACCGCCGCATCGCGGTGGGTAGAATTCTTGAAGGCTTAAAGGGTGACACTAATATTCTCCGTTGCGCCACTAAATTACAACTCTTTAATTTTATTGAAGGGAAGATTCCTATCTAAAAACACTGCTTTACAAATTGACGGTTTAAAAAAAGGGAACTTTGTAGTACAACCAAAGCAGGTTAGAGGCAAAAAGTTCAAACAAATTTGGCCTCAACCCGGAGGTTGCAAACATTGTTATAAAAATAATTACTTTTTATTTATGACTGATCATCTTTTATAATTAATCCAAGTTCAATAAACGTGGGAGCAATCCTCATTAGTTTCCTAATCTTAGCTTATAAAATTCTCAAATAGACACTTGTCTACTGTAGATCACTTGTCTGCTCTTTCCTTTGCTGCAACTCTTTT
Source organism: Trichonephila inaurata madagascariensis (assembly GCA_019973955.1). Taxonomy (NCBI): domain Eukaryota; kingdom Metazoa; phylum Arthropoda; class Arachnida; order Araneae; family Nephilidae; genus Trichonephila; species Trichonephila inaurata. Next base: position 555,173 of record BMAV01015129.1, read on the forward strand.
ATTTCTTCGAATGGCAATTCTTGCTTGAATGAAAGGGTAAGAACTAACGACTAACTCTTACACACCCATTTCCAGGGTTTATAAGTAGCAGTTACACTAGCTTAAAATCAAATCTACACGGAAGGAGGTCTTACACTTAAAATCACAGTTAAAGAAGAATTTCCTCAGGAAGATTAATGCAATTATCGCGGATAGAACCGTCATAATTTTTAAAAAGAAATAAAACGCGCAACATTTGTTTTAAAGTGAGATACATTTTATTTTGTGATAATGGTCAGTTTCTTTAATTTTCTTTAGTCCTCCATTCTAAAGATTGAAGGGTGTATTTGTGCCTAGGAAAAACGAGAGAGAATGGGTGACTTCCTTATCATTGGTTAAAAACAAATTTATTACTGGATTTCGATTCCTAAATTTTTGTGGAAGACCTAAATTCTATTATTTGGAAAAACCCAATCGATAATATTTTGACATTTTGCTCTCATTATCAATGTAATAGAAGGCGAGGAAATGAACTCGAGCTGTGCTTACCTCTGGGCAAACACAACTGTTCCATTCACAATATCTAAGATGTTTTCACGACTGTTGAATGTGTTCTTCGTTTCGGCTGCTTTGAACATCAAACTGGGTGCCCAGATGAAATCGGCGCATAAGCTGTTCTTCAAAGTTTGGTTCAGAATCAGACGACCTTCATGCCATACCGTTGTCAGATACCCGTGAAGGCCAAAGTTCTAAAAAAATAGATGGTTTTGAAGTCTTGGTATTGTATCACGTGACTTTGAAATTGCAACAAAAAGTGGCCAGAAAATGAAAATATTCAACAAGAGCGACTGCAGCGCACTCTTTATTTTGAAGTAATACCCGCAACGAGTGAGATTGTGGGAACTGCGGAAGGCAAAGTCTTTGAGAACGTGTGCATTTTCTCCATAATTTACCACTCTTCGCATTCAGAGCAAGTTAATTCATCAAATTATTATTACCAAGGTATCGTTGAGCCATCCTACTACTCTGAATATGAACCACAGATGACCGAAGGGATGGAGCTTCGAGCTATAATACCGGGTTTTCACACGTGCATCGTTCCACAATTGTTGCCGGGTCAATCATAACAACGGCTCAACAAAACGCCGTCTTCCACGTTGCTTTAGCCTGTGGCTATTACAAAAGGATTTAAATGTGCTGTGGAATGAATGGTAGTCTTTTTAATGAACGTTGTTTTCTACAATGGCAGTAATATTTCTCGTTCTGCAGGCTCTTTCTCTTACATTCTACTCAAAAAGTGCTTGAGAGCTACATATTCCACGTGATTTACATTGCTTACCCTGAAAATTTCATAACTTTCTGGCCACTTGATTTTTTTTTTAAATTTTCATTTTCTAGTATCACGTAGTGTATATTTGAGAATACATTTTCCTCTGAAGTATACTCTCTCTCTCTCGATTATTTTAACTCATTTTACTTCTGTCCTGGTAACAAGTTCAAAATCTATATTCTCATTCAATGCACAATACTTAAGCGGCTCCTGCAAATAATAATTAAAATCTATATATTCTAGTAGAATATATAGATTTTATTATTTTGTGAAAATGATTGCTACTTTTAATGGCTATATATAGTTGCAATTGCCATTGAATAATTCAGTAGGTGAAACATGAAGGTTTTTGTCTATTGTTTTCTCTACTGTTTGTAAAATGTTTATTCTGAAATTATTTAAATTAAGCCTATATATTATTTTTTTGCAGATATTTAGTTTAATTTTATGTGCTGCTATTGAAAAAAAAATTCTATCAAAATTTGAAACATTTTAAATGGACCTGCGTGAAATTCACATTTCGATTTTCAGAAATACATTTTGTTATATAATTAGAAATCTAAAATTTCACGATCAACCTCGCAATCTTGAAATTCTTTTAAGTGATGAAGACTGTATTGGAAAGGGTACAGCACTCTACACAATTCCACATTACGTCAACGTATGGAATTTCAGCCTCGACAAATTTGACATGTATTTTTTATTTAACTTTATATTGTAGGAATATACAGTGGTACCTCGACATACGAGCCGTTTTTCGAGATACGAGCCAACGAGCAAGTGATTTTTTGCTTTTAGTTACGAGCGAAATTCGAGATACGAGTCCGGTTCGGTTCGGTTCGGTAGTCCATGGGTCTAGAGGTGGAAGAGAGAGACGTGAACGAGCTCATCGAGGAGCACACCCAGGAACTGACGACTGAGGAGATACAAGAGTTACAGTCACAGCAGCATACTGAGGTTATGCAAGAAATTGGTTTTGAGGAGTCAGAGGAGGAGGTTATTTCTACAAGTGAGATAAAGGAGATCTTAGGAATGTGGGAGAGAGTTTCACAGTTCGTGGAAAAAAAAACACCCAGAAAAAGTTGCAACAGGTCGTGCATCTGACCTTTTTAATGACACTTGCCTAACTCATTTCCGGAACATTTTGAGAGGGAGGAAGAAACAAACCTCCTTGGACATGTTTTTTTCTAAACGGCCTACAGGTGAAAGCGAGAAAAATGTAGCGAAAAAGGCAAAGACCAGTAAGGATATCTAATTTATTTCTTTACATTCTCTTTTTTGTTTTTGTGCAATAAATATTTGATATTTATAAATACGTTTTTATTATTCAAAACCACGTAACAAAAATAACTGGGGTGACATTTTGGAGGTTGGAACGGATTAATGGTAGTTCAATTGTTTTGTATGGGGAAATTTGCTTCGAGATACGAGTAATTCAAGATACGAGCAAGGTTGCGGAACGAATTAAACTCGTATGTCGAGGTACCACTGTATATATATATATATATATAGAAATATAAAATAAAAGTGAAGAAGTACTAAAGCCTACAGTGCTACAGCAGGAAGAAATTGGAATTCACCAGACACAACAAATGTAGTTACAAAAAAGTCTTTGGACTAAACTGGAGACCTATTATGATTTCTAAAGCTATCGCTGAATTAGGTCAGCGAATTAGAGTTAGCAATGATTTATGGATCCAACCTTCCCCGTACAGCAGAAAGCTTAAATATATATATATATATATATATATATATATATATATACACTGGTGGCGAATGAAATGCAACACCCTGAAGGAAGCATGCAAATAACATTACAACATGCATTAGCGGAGGTGAGACATGCAAATTATTAGAATTTCAGGGCAGACATACATCACGCGTGCCTGAGGCGCCACCTCAAAGCGCTGTTTAAGGCTTGGAGATTTCGACAATTTCAAGTTCTGCAATTGTGTTTTTTTCAAAAAACGATCAGTTATGTCTCGTAGAAAACAGCGATCAGCCTTTGGTCAAGTATCCGAGTTTGACAGAGGAAGGATAGTGGCCTACCGATATTGTGGATTATCTTTCAGGGAAATCGGTAGTCGTGTTGGATGAAACCAAACAACTGTAATGCGAATATGTGACCGTTGGATGCAGGAGGGTATGACGGACCGACGGGGTCAATCGCATCCACCTCAGTGCCCACTTCACGTGAGGACAGGCAAATTGTGCGCATTGCAATGAAGGATCCTTCAGTCACATCACGAACCATAGCACAGCACATTGAGTCTGCAACACATCATTCAGTGTCTGCGCGTACCATTCGACGCCGTTTACAGCAGAGTGGTCTGTCCGCAAGACGTCCATTGCTTGGCCTACCCTTGACGCAGAACCACAGATGTCTCCGCCGCCAATGGTGCGATGAAGGAAGGATGTGGGCGGGAGAATGGAATGAAGTTCTCTTTACTGACGAGTCACGCATCTGTCTGCAACACCACGATGGTCGGATTCGAGTCTGGAGGCACCGTGGAGAGAGGATGCTGAACAGCTGCGTTATGCACCGCCACACTGGTCCTGAACGGGGTATTATGGTATGGTGCGGTATTGGATATAACTCTCGCACTCCTCTAGTACGCATTGCCGGTACTTTAAACAACCAGCGCTACATCTCCGAGGTGTTGGAGCCAGTTGTCCTTCCTTACCTTCAGGGCTTGGCCACAGCCATATTTCAATATGATAATGCTCGACCACACGTGGCCCGCATTGTTCAAAGGTTCTTTGTCAATCACCAGATTGCATTGCTTCCCTGGCCGGCTCGCTCTCCGGATCTTTCGCCGATAGAAAACGTGTGGTCCATGGTTGCTCAACGATTGACCCAGATTACACCCCCAGCTGACACACCAGATCAACTTTGGCAACGTGTGGAAGCTGCTTGGTCTGCTGTACCCCAAGAACACATCCAAAGTCTCTTTGAATCAATGCCGAGGCGTGTGGCAGCGGTGATCAACAATGGTGGCTACTCTGGCTACTGATTCTGGCAGGAACCACACTTCACAGAAGTCTATAAATTTAATCATTTGATACTTGGTGAACATGTTATCTACAAAATAAATTTTTTGTTGTGCTATCTCTTGTCTTTCTTGGTGTTGCATTTACGGTGGCCAGCAGTGTATATATATATATATATATATATATATATATATATATATATATATATGTAATAATTCCCTCTAGTATCCTTTATATTAACTCTTCGTATTAATTTTCAAACCATAAATTTATATCAATATCAGAATTTGGATCAAAATAGATTATTAGATAGCATTTTAAACTTAAGACTTAGTAGTAAATTATCTCATCAGGCATATTAATAATAATATATTTCTTAAACATTTTAAGAACAATCGTTCGAAAACCAATAATGAAAAGATACAATCTTTTTAGATCGAACAGCAAATAATTAAAACAGAATAAAAACGAAACACTTATCGCTGGGTTAAAAATCGCTTAGCACTGCACTTTTCTGAAATCAACGTATCCAAAATATATTTGTGATGATTGTGTGATTTGTATTTTTTTTTCTTTTTAATTTTTCTTCCTTCACAATCTCGCTCACATATCAGCACCATTTTTTTCTCTTCTGATGCATATTATTGCAGGTTAGGAAGATTTAAGCTTTTGTGGACGAAGCAAGAAAACGGGAATTTTCCCGTTCCGAAAACTTGAATGAACACATCCACAGATGTTTTTTTTTTTTCTTTTCTTCATTTTGGTTGTGGTAATTTTGACTTAAAATTTTTCTTTCCCGCGCACCACAGTAGGTTGTTTTTGATCCTGCTGACTTTTGTTAAGTATTGTAGTAGCGTTGGCTGGTGTTGGTTTGTTGTCATATCTGGTTTATTAAAAACGTCTTCAGAATTGAGATTCATCTTTTATTTTGAAGCACAAATAGCGTAACTGGTCAATCATTTTTTATTTTACATCTATTTGTTAAAAACACGTGAGCAGACACATATAACAGAAGCGACATTTTGACGGACACAACACAAAGACAAATAGCTGCAGTTATTTACATTCCTACATGATAACGGCAAGCAAACAAAAAGAGGTTGATTACACAAGATTTTTACTTTTATACCAGCAGTGCAAGCGCGTGATTATTACGTAATAGTAGTTCTGATTGGATAGAATGGGCGGGACAGGGATTTCGGACTCGCCAATTACAATTAAGAATACGGTGTTATTTTTAAACCAAAGACTTAAAGTTTGCTTAAAGATTAGTACGAACAGTTAATAAAAAGGATACTAGAGGGAATTATTACATATATATATATATATATATTATATTTAAATAAAACTATGTTCAAAACATATGTAATGCATGATATATGTACAGTTGTAACTTTTTATTTATGCTGAAGGAATAGTGATATTTTTTGGGGGAAGGGGGTGTTAATAAACATCTTTAAATAATTCAAAATTAATACATAATGAAAGTGAATCTCTATTTTCCCTAAATCTGCATGGATTGCCACAGGAATATTTTCAAATATTTCGTACAGTGTGGCACCCTTAATCATGGTTATAGATTGGTTTGGCACACTGCAGCTGCTAGGATGCCGACCCCTGAGTTATATTAATAGAATAAAACAAACCTGTTTAGTTACATTCAAAAAAGTTTATTATTTTAAATTTAAACCACACATGATAATGTATAGTTGTACTTTTTATTGTATAAAAATATAGTCTATCCATAAAATGCATACCGTACTTTTGAAAAATTCAAAATACATACGCTCTCTTAAGGTATCCGACTGCGTTCGGAACCGTGATTTTAAAAAAGCGCATACATGGATAATTTTCATGATATTTAGTGTCACTTAGATTAGAATCCATGTATAAAATTGTTTTAAGGACATTTTGACAAAAAAGTTATTTAAATAGAATATTTCGGCAAAAAATTAACTTAGAATAACCTTTTTTCAAAATGTTCTCCTTTTGTGAAAAATGCTTCTATTATAATAATATTTTGCCTGTATATAGCTCAGCCCTCTGTACAGAGGATCAACTATGAGTTTTGAAAAATTCACATTATTTTCAGAGTTACAACCAATTGAAACAATTATCGGCGGTTTTTTCTTAAAATTTCTCCCCTCTGTTGTCGTAAAACATGGATAAACCCACTTCTAAGTTATATATTTTAAAAATTCTAGTTGAGCCTCTGTACAGAGGTTGGAGCTATATACAGGCAAAATATTATTATAATAGAAGAATTTTTCACCAAAGGAGAATATCTTGTAAATTGTTCATTCCATGTTCATTTTTTGTCAAAATATTGTACTTAATTTTTTTTTATTGTAATACTATTCTTGAAAAATTTTTATATACATTTTCTAATCAAAGTGAAATTAAATATCATAAACATTACCCATTTATACGCTTTTGCAAAATCACGGTTCCGAACGTAGTCGGATACCTTAACATACTCAACAGTATTGAGATGAGTGTTATTCTCTAGAAGCTATGAATTGTATAAAATCTCCAGAATCAGATAATATTCATGGCTACATGGTTAAGCACCTTTGTAATAAGGAAAACAAAGATTACTAGAGCTCTTTAACCTTTAATGGGAATTGGGACGTCTACCCTGGGAGTAGAAGAGTCATTATCATCCCTATCGAAAAACCTGGTAAGGATAGTAGCTCCGCAGAGAGCTACATGCCTTTGGCATCCTTCATTTGTAAGATCATGGAAAGACTTATTCTGACCAGATTGAACTTTTATTTGTCCACTAATGGCCTGCTCCCTAAGAAGCAATACGGATTTAGAAAGGATCATAGCACCGTTGATCAGATTTTATTTTTCTGCCAGAATGTCACGTATTCTCAAACCTAAAGGCCGACTAATCACACTGCTGCTGTACTTTTGGAAATGTCCAGGACTTTCGACAGAGTCTGAAGACAAAAATTGATTACTTAACTTTATGACGTTTTCGGTATTAGGGGTAAATTTTGCCTTGGATCTCAGATTTCTTACAAAATAGATCTATAAGATTGAAATACAAAAATAAATGGTTTGATCCTTTTGGATTGAGACATGGCCTTCCACAGGATTCACAGTCGTCTGTTCTCATTATATCCTTCTGGTCTCGAGGAGGTAATCAATAAGTATAGTAGAGAGAGAGAGAGATTGTTGATCTCTTTGCCGGTGATATCATCCTATGGTATTCTGATTCTGATATAAAAAAATTAGAGACTAACATAAATTCTGCACTTTCTGAGGTCGGTACCTTTGCTGAACAGCAAAAAAAAAAAATGATTTTTAATACCTCAAAGTCAAAGGTTACCTTTTTCACTACTAGTAGACATCTATATAACTATCAACCAACTGTTTTTATGAATGACAATCAATTAAACTACACAAAAAATGCCAAATACCTGGGTTACATTCTGGACCAGGAAATATTGAGTAACAGACTTATAGAGACTCACGTGTAGCTAAATGCAGAAAAATAATTAACATTCTCAAATATATTTCCATATATTTCCATATACATTCTCATATATTTCCAAACGTGACTAGTGCGCAGATGCTAATACCCTGAGAACAACCTACATCACTCTGGTGAGGCTAATTTTGCAATATGGCTTTCCAGTTTATTTTTGTGCTTCTGAGCTAAATTAAATAAACTTGAAAGAAGGCAACTAAGTGCCGCATAATTACTAGCCTTCGTAATAGCTGCCCTAATAATATTATTTGGTATGAGAGTGACTTACCACCCCTTTTTATGAGAAGAACTTATAGGCTGGTAAAATATTACAAGCTATCTTATCTACAAAAACCAGCACAGAACTTCTGTCTATCTCCCCCTTCTTGGTATAACAACAGGCGATTAAAGAAACATAGCACTTTTTCTTTGGCAGGTGATATGGGCCTGTTTTCTGGTAAAGTTTAACCTCACTCTTTAAAGCCCTTTTTCCATTACATATATATAAGTTCGACTCTGATTGAATACATTTCCAGACCGAGCTATTGACCAGGGTGTGTAAAAGGTGAGATATACCAGAATTTACTAGACAGATTACTTTGGAGACAATTCATAGCATCCCTCATTCGGCATTAAAAATTTATATTGTGGCAGCATGGGCGGCGGTGGTATTTGTGGAAGCGGAGAGCACACCGAGGCAACTGATGGTACATTTGACATTAAGATTAGGAATAATAACTGCTACTCTGTTTTTAGGACTGAACTTATTGCAATATATGAGATTGAAGTTTACTGGCACTGCTTCCGACCTTGTCTTCAAGAACATTTGGATTTTAGCTATGTCTATACAGCACCTTTCTTGTTGGACAATTGTCGGGGGATTTGACAAGCCTAAATATTCTGGATCTTGTAGTTGAATTTTCTTCTAGACACTCTACGTACTTTCAGTGGATCTCCTCCCATTTTGGATTGAATAGTAACAAGAAAGCCGATAGTTTGGCCAAGTCCCACTGCTGACACCTTGCGGGGTAAAACTTGTTTAACTTTTGCCGACCTCTCCTCCATTAAAAAGATAGAATTCAATGCACTTTGGAGAATACCCCCTGCTCACCCTTGGTATTTTGGGAAAATACCTACTTAATATTCCTCGGACAGCTCTAACACGCCTTTTTAGTGGCCACTACAAATTTACTTTTCAACAGAGCCGGAAAGTCTTTCCAGAGTGTCTTAAGTGCGAGACTGATCAGTCCTATTCTTAATTGCTCGAATCTTACTATTGACGAAGCTTTAGGAAATTCTATCTTATTTCTAGATTTTTTGGCGATTTTTGGTATTATGGAGATTCCTGTAGCCATCTGGGATAAGAAACAACAACAACAACAATATTGTAAGTAATAATAATATTAACTCCTTAAGTGGTCAATGTTTTGGCCAAAAAGTTCCAAACAAGGCATATTTTTTATTGCATATGATATTTAACTAAATATAAAATTGAAAGAATATTATTCTAATTTTCAATTTTAAAGTTTTTATACCATTTTTCACACATTTTATAATTGTTTAACACACACACCTAAATGTTGGCTTTTTTTTAAAGTACACTCTACATCCTATGAAGAATGTTTTACATATAAAAGAATTTCTCTCCTACTTACAAGCAAATTTCATGTTTCTCAAGCGGTTGAGGATTTTGTGTGTTTGAATTATGGTGTAATACATTACTGTGGACAGATAGAATATCACTGTTTCCATTTTCATTTCTTCTCAAGCAACAAGTTGCACATTACCCAGTTCTTCATCGAATATTTCCAACAACTTAAATTCCTGACTTCACCTCAAAGAAAATCCCAGATGAGAAGTACCAGACTAACTGCATCTTTTAAAAACACTAGCAATAATAATCTCTATAAAAACTACAAATATGTGCAAATAAAAGTTAGAAAGAATAAAATGTCAATGCGCATGGGCAAACAGGTTGTGGCCAGCTTTCGGCACCCTGTACGGTGTACGGGCAAACCAGTGAAGGAGCTAATATAACACAAAATTATTCAATTTACAGGATAGTTTTCAAGAAGATTCAGATTTACATAAATTAATCATCCTGACAAAACAAATAATAGAATAAAAAAAAGAATTCTTTTTACAACTTGTATAAATATATTATAAGGGTTGCCCAAATGAAAAGTGGTCATATGCGATTGCGTCCAAATGAGTGCAGCTATAGCAGGGACAGGAAGGATGGTGGGAAGTGCACACCGTTTAACACATTATTTAACAGTGAAACCTGTTAGTGGTAGAGGAAATTCATTGAAGGTAAAATCATGCCATATAAGGATGCGTCCTGATCGGAACAACGCAAGGGAGTATGGTTTCTGATTGCAGGAGGTAAGTTTAATGTGGAAAACTATCGACGAGTATCCATCCACACGTATCCTGTGAAACCAAAGCAACTTTTAAAAAATTCCGTTGCGAAGTTTGAACACCCACCGTAGAGTCCGGATTTGTCACCCTCTGACTTCTAGGCATTACATTTCTATTAACACGGAGAAGTGAAGGAAATTGGGCATGACTTTCACGTTCTTTCTAAAGCGAAAACATAGACCTGCTGCCGAAACGATGGGACCTGCGTTTCAACCCCCAGAGCGATTTCCAATGAAATCATTCTTCTTATTGAACCTGTCCACTTTTTATTTGGGCAACCCTTCTATAAATAAATAATGTTACCATATTTCCTTGGTCGATTTCGTTTAAATCAGTGATCAGAAAGCTGCATAAGACTTCCGTTGGTTTTCCTGAAATACGAATATAAAGACATTAAACAACGAAAAATTGTTTTCACAAGTTCACTTAATCTTACTCCGATTTTTTGATTAAGATTAATTACATAAATATTGAAAATATAGAAAAATCTAACTGAATTGAAGCCTTAAATACACTACTGGCCATTAAAAATGCTACACTAGGAGAGATGTATAAAATAATATTTATTAAACAAGTATATTATACTGGAAATAACAAGTGATTAAATTTTAAAGAAATTTGGGTGCTTAGATCCTGAGAAATCAGTACCCAGAACAAGCACCTCTGGCAGTAGTAACAGCACTTTTACGCCTGATCATTGGTCAAATAGAGATTGAAACACATGTACAGGTACACATACCCCTGCAGGTTCAACAGGGTGCCACAGCTCATCAACCGCATTCACTGGCACATGGCGTCGAGCCAGTAGCTTGACAACCATGAAACAGACGTTTTCTATTGCCGAGAGATCTGGTGAACAGGGCAACAGCCGAACATTTTCCGTACGAAAAAAGATCTGCACAATACCTGCAACATGCGGTCGTGCATTATCCTACTGAAACGTAGAGTTTTCAGGGGTCGAATATCGCCATTCGTGGGCCCAGGTTCGTCGTTGATCACACCATTGAAGATGCTCCTGTCTGTGATGCAGAGTCAAGGGTAGGCCCAGCTGCAAATGTCATCTAACTGTTTGTGCATACACTTGTCATCCAAACAACCCCAATTCTTGACTCAGGTCACGTGACATGGCTGAACGATCCATTAATGGTATGCGACCATTATGTCTTCTCGGCTTTTAGTGATAGGGACCGTTAAGACCCAGCATGGCGTTCCGTATTACAGTCCTGAACACATCGATTCTATATTCTGCTAACACATTGGATCTCGACCGACGCGAGCAGTAACACGATAAACCACAATTCCAGTACGCTACAATTCGACATTTATCAATGTCAGAAATGTGCTATTACGCATTTCAGTTTCTTACACGAGGCATCACAACAACTTTTCACCAGACAACAACGTTCAAATGCAATTTGTGTATGAGAAACGGGCTGAACAATTTCCTCATTTAAACACATTGTAGGTGTCGCTACCCACGCCTTCTTTGACTGAATGCGCCGAAAAGCTAATCGTTTTCATATCACCCAGTCATTTAATTTTCACGTCTGTTGTATGTCGCCTTCTTGGCGTGGCAATTTTAATGACCAGTAGTGTAATTACATAGCAAAAATTAATGATATTATATCTCATGTACCATTTTCCTCTTAAAAATATTTTAAAAAATACTTATACTTACTTATTATATGGTTGGATGTTGGCTCAATCAAAGACGTCACAAAACACTACGATACACAGACAATAGGGGAAAACCAAAAGCGCGCTGCTCAACAGTAGAATGAAATGAAGGACGGAGACGCAATTCACAATATTCTCTGCAAGTGCCAGTGAGTCAGTTCGTGAAATATGGCTAGAAGAAATCATCTGGATGACTTCACACGTGGAAGAATGATCGGAAAGCTGGAGGAGGGGCGTACTGTCACCAGTGTAGCTGCAGAGTTCGGAATCAACAAAAGTGCCGTTTCGGGCGCTTGGAAAGCGTTCCAAACCACAGGTACAGCTGTTAGAAAGGTTGGTGTGGCCTTCCGAGGACGACAACTGCAGGGGATGACCGATATATCATCCTGCAGGCGAAAAAAGTTCGACAGCAGTCAGCAAGCGCCATTGCTCAGAAACTCTGTACAGCAACAGGTCGACAAGTGTAGCGGTTTACTGTGGCCAGACGCCTTCACAAAGGGGGCCTGTTTACCCGCCGTCCTGAACGCTGTCTCCCGTTGAAAGATGGCCACCGAAGCCACCGTTTACAGTGGGACAGAGAGCATAAAAACTGGACAACTGATCAATGGAGTCGTGTTCTCTTTACGGATGAGAGTCGGTTCAGTACCAGAAGCGATTCTCAACGCGTTTTGATTTGGAGAGAGATCGGGACCCGGTTTTATCCCAGTAACATCAAGGAAAGACATCGTTACGGTGGTCCTGGAGTTCTTGTCTGGGTTGGCATTATGCTGAACGGCGGAACTGAGCTTCCCATTTTCGACAGAGGGTCTGTAACCGGGGATCGCTATTGTGAGGAGGTAGTTCTTCCCCATCTGCATCTTTTCCGAGGTGCCATTGGCCCAGACTTCATCTTTATGGATGACAATGCACTGCCACTCTTGCTGTTGAGGAGCTGCTGGAAAGTGAAGATATCACTCGAATGGATTTGCCAGCGTGCTCCCCAGATTTAAATCCCATCGAACATGTGTAGGATGCTTTGGGGAGACGTATTGCCACCCGCTCACATCATCCGGAGTACAACCAACAACTCAAACAGATGTTGATTGAGGAATGGGCACTCCTACCTCAAGAAATGTTGCACCAGCTGGTTCTGAGTATGCGGAGACGGTGCAAAGCAACCATTGTAGTAAGGGGAGGGCATATACCATATTAAGGAACATCTGCTTGTTGTTCTTCCTGTTGGATAGACAATCATGAGTCACGATACTATGCGTTCAATAAAGCTTGTTTTTGTTTGATTCCATACCGTATGCGTTGTATTCCTTTTTCAGCGCCGATGCTTTCGTCATCCTTTACGTACATAATACTCTCCCTCATTTCAGAATTTCATGTCTCTCAGATGATTTTTCGTGAAGTTATGGCAATAAACCCACCTGTTGCTTAAGTTTTGCACACCAGTGTATATTTACATATCTTGTTCAAATTTTCAATCGTTAATAAAATACTTTTTATTCATTCCTTCCAGTTCAAATACATTTTTTGGCTTGTACTGGATGACACTTGATTTTAATACAGTTATTTCAAATATTAATTAATTAATTAATATAGGTATATATATTTCTTGCATATAACATATGTCATTTTGAGTCATGTGAAATCATTAGATGGACAACTGGACTGCACGAAACTCATTTGAAAGGTTCATTGTAATAATGAGGCATTCATCTCACAAGAGATGGATAGAATGAGAAATTATAGACTACCAAAGGCTTCATAAATTAGAAATGAAAAAATAGAAAGCCAATAAAAAATAACAAACAAAAATAATAGATGACACCCTATATAAAAAGCAAAAAAGAAAATTGCAAAGAAGTTCGCTTTTCGTTTGCCACTTAATAGTGTGATTCTGTCCTATGTACATACATATTTATATTAATTGTAATTATTTAATATAAAGTAACTAAAATAAAATTGTTGACCAAAGTAGGAATTGACTTTTATCTTTTTTGGTATTCATTGATTGATTCTTAACTGCAAAGTTACATGAAGGATGCCAGCGATAGACCTCATGAAGAAGTGACGAGGGAAACGAGCTGATATCCCACTTTCCAAGCTTCCATACCACACCAAAGCGAGGAATTTGAGCCTCGCGACATCTTTAAACCTCTTTACGCGGTAAATCTTTCCGTATTTAGAGACTTCAATTCCAATTTTATTGAATTCTATAAAGCCAGCAAGTAAAAGAAAACATCATTTTTCGATCAAAAGTAGTATACAGAAAACAAATTCAAGAAATAAGCCTTCATTTAGCTCCCAACATCATTTGAGTTCTTCTGTTCTCGAAAAAGTATCTTCTCTTGTTTTATGTTAACATGTTCAATGCTTTGTCCATATGATTTGATTTTTTGTTATTCAGTGCTTTATTCATGCCTCAGTATGTTATAAATTCAAATTATTTTATAAAAAGGTCGTATCTTCCAGTTCATAATGAAATAGTTTCCAAATTTAAATCATCTTAACTATGACCCAAGAAGCTTTCCGTTGTAGAAGGAAAGAACATCATCAGCATTTTCAATATGTTTTTGCAAAACAGGAATATTCACAGCAGATTTATATTTATGTCACCCTATAAAACTGCACCATTGGCGACGGATCTCTTCATTTTGAATCAAGGACGACGCACCCCCTTCACCTAACTTCCCCGCCACACCAACGCAGGCCTCGACAGATTTAACATACAGGGATCCACTCTGCACGGCGGGTTTTTATCGGTACTAAGCTCGAACTCATGATGCTTCAGCCCCATTTTATAGATAAATGAAAAGTTGAAAAATTAAGTATTGTGAAATAAGTGCCATCGTATTAAATAGAGCATTATATGCCGTTGGGCTTAACAGTATGCATCCTATCGAAACGGGGGCTCTAGTTTCAGCGCCATTTAAGATACTGCATGTTAAATATCCCGAAGCTCAAAATTATCATTTAGGCATAGTGTGGAAGTTTGGAGAGTGGACTATTATATAACTCAGGTTCCGTCCTCGTCACTTGTTCATAGTCTAAAATTAAGATGTCTGTTTCTAATAGTGTTGTTGTGCAACTTCTAAGCGTGACGGTAATAAATAATCATTTTGTTCAACAGAAGGTAATTTCATTAAATATTCTTAATCGAAATGATAGGATTGTTGCCTGAGGAAGAGAGTTGTGATTGACCTTATTAGAATGTGGATAACCTTATGGCTAGGAAATATTACCTGCTCCTTGCATATCGTCGATTCTATGTGATTATTTTTTGAGCTCTAATTATGTATGTAAATGAATATTTTCGTCACAACATTGGATTTGAATGAGACTACTATAAATCTCGAGGAAGGGAATATGACAGAAAATATGTAACAAATTGTAACCTGCAATTTAAAAGACTTTTAGTGTGATCTTTGTTGTTATCACACACACACACATATTTATTATGTTGTGACTTACAGTTTATTCGTGTATTACAATCTTTACTGAACCCACCGAAATTCAATAGTGATGCAAATTAATAGCATTGCTTTAAGAAAAATATATATAAGTTTTTGGAGTTCACTCCTTAAGAATCGATTTTTACATTCAGCCCCCGGTATGGAAATATTATGAGTAGTGAAATTTGTACAAGCGTTAACACACACAAAAATGCGGTATGCTGTGTTCTGCGCATGCGCCAAAGCGCTGTTGGAAGAACTTCAATAGTAACTTAATAAGCCAGTTACAGTCGCCGAGAAGGAGTTAAGTGTAGTGTAGCGGTTATGTTACTGGGCTTCGGATCTCGGATTCTATACTTCGAATAATACATCGAATATACTTCCGTTCATTGAGCATGCCTTTTATTGAAAAAATAGTAGGTTTAAAGCAATAATGATTATTTTTTATTTTTAAATTTAGCCTTATATTTACTCTAAGAAATCCATTAATAGTTGCTTTGCTTAGGACATTTGATCTTTTACTGTCATTTATTTTATTTATTTATTATTATTATTTTGCGCTTTCAATAAACAAGATTTTTGTTTTAGTGACACATTTTTTAAGCAAACAGTTGTCACGAGAAATTGAAAAATGATTATTAATATTCAAATTTAAAATCGCAAGAAAGAAACTATTATTATACAATAATAAATATTTTATTTTCTTATAATACATTTTACATCAGATACATTTCCATTTTACCATAAAAATTTCTTCCGTTTTTCAACAATTGTCTTAATTTACGAATTACGGAAAGAAACAATTGAGAGAACCAAATGTTGAAACGTTTCAGTCATTTTGAATGTTTTCCTTATATAATGAAAGTACATAATGAGGATTTGAAATCTATTTTATTATTTAAAATTCTAAATTATATAAAATAATCAACACATACGCTCGCGCGGAAGGTGATTCTAAACTATTGAAAAGAAACAGTATCAAATACATGCACTCATACTTGGCGGCGATTTCAATATTGATTTCATTAAAGATGAAGGATTGAGATTGGTACAATTTTTAAAATCAGAGCTTAATTTGGATTTTGTTTTCGGTAGAGCCCTGGGAATGACTAGGTATGGTACAACCATTGATGCGACGTTTTCACGATTCGTAAAGCGTGTTACTACCGGTGTTCACGTATCATACTTAAATTGCCACAAACCTCTTGTCACAGTGATTGATATTGGCGGGAGTATTAATGAAATTATTATTCAAAGGGATGTTAATAGTGAAGTAAATCAACCTTCTTAACAAGGTACTCATGTACTATGAGTAACATCTATTTATGTAACATAATTGATGTATATTATATATGTATATATATAGTGTACATTATTTTAACGAATTAATATGAAAAATGTAAATAGAATAAAGAATATATAATACTTTCATATATTCTCTTATAATAATCTCAAGTAATACTTTCAGTATTATATGAGTTCCACTTATTTACCCTGTTTGCCTACTATAGAATCAAAGACAAGCGCACTTAAGGAGTAAACTCCAGTCGTGAGTCGGGTCGACACACATAATTTTTTTTAATATTTTTTTTTTCATTCTAAACTTGCTGCAACGAGGTAATTTAAACTGCTTCTTTATTTACAATAAATCCACAGATTTCAAGAATTCTATAGATTACGTGAGCGCAAAATTGTATAAAGTATTCCATTCACGAAAAAAAGAGTGAAATCATATTTCACACAACAAAAGTAACACTTTAACTCCCACAAATGTAAAATCTAAATACTCTGAAATCAATGAAATAATAACACGTTTATCATAAGCGCACGCGATATCATTTAAATATTCAGATAAAAATTAATAAAGATTTCAAAAATGAAATAAGTCAATTCTAAGTATATTATTTATATTAAAAACTGAACAATCTATATTTTACTAAGTTCTTTTTTACAATTTAAGTAATAAAAAATGCGTTTAAAGGTAAGATATTAAAATGATCTACTTATCCCATTACTATTATACCAGGGGATCCAAAAGTCTGAACAATTAAAAATTCAATAATTCATAGAATAATGTAAGTAGAGAGGTAAAAATTGACACATATGACTGGAATGACATGGGGTTTTATGGAATACAAAAAACGTAAAAATGGACAACACATGGTGCTTTACACAACAAAAGCAATAATTAGCATAAATGGTTTTTAGTGATAAAGGATGTTCTTTAAACATGTCTGCTGTCACTCATCAACAACCCCTGCAGTCGAGAGGACAATGTAGAGAACAGCACTGTACAACATATCTGTAGGTATGCTAGGAAATCACCGTCGAAGTGCTGTCTCTAATGAGGGAGAACAATCGCAGTCAACGTGAGACTTCAAGTAAACCCAGAACTAGTAATCCATAGGTATGAGGTCTGGGGACCTGCATGACGGAAGTGGTGGCTCAGTACGCGATCCTCACTAAACCGCATGCATCCGCAAAAATTTCCCTTCTAAAAGCTAAGGATAGTTTTTTCCGCAACGGATTCTCCATTCCGCTACTACAACTTTACTATCAGAGCTATAATTTAAGTCAACATACTGCAATTTCTGGTGCATGTGTTTTCTCTCTGACTGCAGTTTATTTTATATACGATTTTAACGTGACGACGTAGACCTTTTGCTGTCCAGAGTCATATGTTGGCCATTTTTTTTTTTTTTTTTTTTTTTGCATTTTTTTATTTCACTAAGACCCCACGTCTTTTTAAGCACGTTTGTTTGTGTTTTTAACTCTCTACATACATTATTTAATGAATTACTGAATTTTCAAATGTTAACGGATTTTGGAGTCAATCACAAAATCATTAACCTATATCTATCATATATATTTATATATGTCACTTATTTTTTTTATAGAAATACCTTTATGTTTTACTTAAGAAATTAACAAAAAAAAAAAGAATCTTTTCTGAGTTTGAGCAGTTAGTAATCTGACAAAAGTATAACTATTAATTGGTGAAGAAACATAAAGTAAAATACTTCCCAAACATACCTTTGTAAAAGGGCACTTCATATTTTTTGTAATCTGCAGGGAGTATACCCAGACATTCTTGTTCTCCTGAACTGCAAAAGAGATGTTTCAGAAAGTAAGGTAACAAGAGCTCTGACGGGTGTCCAAATTACCCGCATGAATAAAAGGCCCTCTGAATATATACAAAAAAGTTCCCAGCATTCAAAAGGTGCCGGTACAGGGAGCTGGTTCTCCAGTAACATGAGGAAATCTCACTTAGAAGGTAGCTGCTTTGACGGAAACAAGGTCCGTGATTGAAAGATGAAGCACGATACGGTTTCTGGGCTAAAAAAAATTGTCCAGCAGAAATTCATCTGCAATTAGTAAAATTATACGGTGGCAGGCGTCAGAGAGGTTATGTCACAAAGACAGGCGTAGTTTTGATGCTCGAAATTCGACAAACGCGGAACAAATGGCGAGATGAAGAAAGAGCCTTTTCGGTAGGAGGTATTGGACCATCCTCCTTATGTTCCCGCTTTCGCATCAAGTGATTCTCATTGCTTCGAATCTTAAAGAAACTCTTGAGACATAGCCGATTTTGAGGTTGAATTGCATAAACCTTCCCACTGATTCTCTGGTTTGGTGTATCAATGGAACAAATGCATCGATAGGTAGGGTGACTCAGTAGAGAAGTAATATGTGCCTTCCCAAATTTATTTCTTGAATAAACGTTTACTCTGAACGGGCTTGTTATGTTATTTTTTTGAAATACCCATGTCTATTAAAATAGTTTTCAGCAATCATGGGGAGCATTAATTATTGTTTTATAAACTGGGAAAACTGGCATTCATTTATTTGTTTGTACAGCGTTCATATTACGAAATTCCCTTCTTTAAATACGCAAAAAATTGGTATATGCTGCATTAAAAATATTAAATGCCTTTTAAAAAATACATACATTCACCTATTCTGATTGCTCAACTGTTAAGGTAGTTTTAAAACAAATTTACTTTAAGTGGAAATTATTATTGTAAGAAATCTCTTTGTGTAAGTTTGGAGGACTCATTCAATGCATGCATTTAAAATCCGTCAAGCCATCCAAGTCTAAAAGATTTAAAATTGACGTATGAGACTGCGAATTTGATTTGATTTACGTCGCGTTCTGACTCAATACGAAGGTTATTGAAAATGGACCTCCCAATTCTGAACCGCGGTCAAGTGACTACACCTGAGCTGGCACCCCCGTCTCTAAACTTCCACACCATGGTAAAGAGGACTATAAGCCTGGACAGATCAAACAGGCATAAGTCCCTCCTACAAGGCAGGGGTCTGAGACTATGTAAGACAATTGCCAGTTTGTCTTACATAACTTTTAGGGTGGTATTTGTTTACTGTACTAGCGGATTTGGATTATATTCAAAAGTACATAAGTTCAAGTTTTCCATTATAAAGTCATTTATATTACTTGTAAACAATTTCTTACGGTTGAAAATAGTTCGATACACTTGTATATGTGTTGTTCTAATATTTTAATATTTACATTTCACTTAGGGTTTCGATACAAAAAGAAATGCTAAAATCGTTAATAGCATAAATTTATTTTAGTAGGTAGAAATAATTCCTTCATTGAAAAAAAACAGTTTTTACTTTGACATCATTCCATTTCAATGTGGGTGTGATAAGCACTAGAAATTGGTGAACACACAACCTACTGATTCCAAGTAAACATTCAATCACTTACACCCAAAACTTACAATTCAATCTCCTATCCATAGATCAGAGTTGTCGTAAATTATAAATACTCAACATGATATTGATGATCCGCAGGATTTTATCTTAAACATTATTTATTTTAAAAAAAAGAAACAAGCATTTTATAAAACAGCGAAAAATCACTTAAATACAAGACTAAAACTTAATTATATATAGTATTATTAATACTACATAATTGTTATTTGTATACTGAAGAATTTGACGAGTGTTTGTTATTTTTAAAACAATATTTATTATATTTTTGCTCGAATAATGTAAATCAGTATTTAACACTTTTTGTGCAAAACTTTAAACAAGTTTTTGCATTTTACTTCATGCGTTTCGAGCAAATTAAAAAAAAAATTGACAAAAAAAATTATATATAATTTCTTTACATGATCTTAAATGTAATGAATAAGAATAACGATTAGAATGTTCTTTCAAAATTGCTTCCAAATTCAACCTATTATTCACATTAAGAGTACTAAAATCAATATTAAATTGCAATAAATCTTAAAATTTCTCAAATTTTTTCTGAAGAAATAATTTTATTAAAAAAACACACACCTTTTGCTTATTACATTTCAAGGACGTTTTACTACACTATCTATCATGGAAATTAGCATAAAGGAAGAATGATTGGAGTAAATAGTTATTTAAAGTGTACCGTTTATTTATGATAGTTTCGATTGCAGTATTGAACAATTATTTATAAACTAATTATATATATAATCAATGTTCACATAGAAAATAATTCATTCAGATGTTTACCTGGGCTGTGAATGGGCAAACAGAACAATCACCGAAAAAACTTGAAAGCAAATCAAAGGGGAAAGTGTGTGAAACGTATACATCAAAGTCATGGCACTGAATACTTTTAGTGTGAAGGAATTTTCACCTTTTCAATCAGTGACACATTTTTACTTATTAAATTACTTTTTGAGTTTTCACCATGGCAATAGAACACATAACAGAAAAGCATAATCAATCGCTATGCAATATAGAGAATCTATTATAATTCCAGATTTCGTGCATGAAGTTTAATTAACAGAGAATATTTCATTTCCACAAGTACAGATAAAATTTTCAATACCATTACAAAATTACAAAAACATGTAAACCTTTTATAATGTTCCATCGAAAACAGGCTTTCGTAACTATCTGCTATGAAGTATAATAAATGCAATGAGAGATTTCTTTACTTAAGTGTCTTAAGTATTGTTTAAGAACCATATATATATATAATCAATACTTATAGACTTATGCTATAGAAATATTCGTATAAATAACTCAAGTGATTTTATAATAATAGTAATACTAAAGCACCCCTATATATCTCAATATACTTATAGCTTATTGAATCAAGCTGAGGCTTGTAAAATACTATGCTAGAAAAGCCGGAGCATCTTTTTTACACATTTTATGTTTATTTATTATTCTTTTGAACGGTTTTTTAAATTATCGTGTATGGAAAAGTTTTATTTTATAATCCTCTTAACAAAAACTCATCTCCATAATCATGTTTTTGATTATAAAACATTAAATTAAGTTTTCATTGGAAACAAAATGGTGAGCACACAGCCAAGGTCATCTTATATATAGATTATTGATTCTGTTTAAAGCTAGGCTTTAATTGGAATTGAACATCCCCAGATGGTACCAGCTTATGGGTGTGTTTGAATTATCCTCATACTCAGTTCAAAACTCCGAGGTCCAGTCCTAGAGCGATGTTAAGTTTTGAGGGATGGATAGCTTAAAAAGAAGCACCTCTTCAGGACTGTACTTTGGTCAATGATTGACACTACCTTGCGTCATCGCACAATGAAAGCAAGACCTGTTCACTTGCAGAAAAAAAGGGTTCTTTGATGTTCCGGAAGTAAGTGGCTGGCATCAAAGCTTCGAGCTTTAGTGTCGCTGAAGACCAGTCGTGTAGAGGAACCGAGGCACATTAAATGTGTCATGTCTCAAAGACTTCCCATTGGTGTGGGGAGGGGCAGCTAAGGTGTCAGCCTTGTTACTTGGCCGTGGTTCAGAATGACAAGGTCCAACACCAATTGATCTCGCACTGCTTTATAGGGCGACGTTAATCAACACTCGCTCTTCCGGAAAA
The DNA here is from genome assembly GCA_019973955.1 of Trichonephila inaurata madagascariensis. NCBI lineage: Eukaryota > Metazoa > Arthropoda > Arachnida > Araneae > Nephilidae > Trichonephila > Trichonephila inaurata. The sequence continues at coordinate 577,342 of BMAV01015129.1, forward strand.
AAGATAGTTTAATCAAGAGTAATTGACATTCATGACTACATAATATTCAAAAACAGGGAAAAGGGGTCCTTGATTGATATTTGAACCCAGACTCTTTACGAAACGATAACTCAGTCGAACTGTGTAAAGGGTATTTCAAATTAATGAATCACTTGAAGATATGGGAACTATGAACAGACAAAATAGCCAAAATGGCGACTTACGGTCCGTAACTTTATGTACATCAAAATTAGAATTATTCCTTAAAATGTGGCGGTATTTTAAATCTCTCATTGTGAAGCAAGCAACTACATACTTTACCATTTCGTGTTGTTATTCAGTGATATGCAAATTGCGCTGATAATTTTACGAATTATAGGAGAAGGAAATCCTTTTTACATAGGAGTAGGCCCCTTTTCTAAATAGACTATCCTTACTGTAGGACAACGGTTCTAAAACTGTAGAAGGTAAGCCCCCAGTGCTTTTCTAGGAGAGTCCGCGAATGTCTTTCAATTAATGTTAAGGTTTCCCCCTTTTACAAACTCTAAAAGGCCTCGTAGAAATATTGAAAGGTGCCATCCTAGACTAGATCTCTGAATTGCCCCTTATGAAAAAATTCTACAAGAAAAATCTATTTTTATCAACGATATTAATTCAGTTTTTTATTATTTGTAACTATATAGCCATTACTATCACGTAATATTTTTAAAAATTAGTAAAAACATATAGAAGTATTAAAATAAATCTATATAAGTAGCAGTATTGAAACTTTAAATCCCTCGACCATGTGTTAGGATGGGTGCTTAAAATCTTGGGGGTTCGCGATCTCAGGCTGATGCATAAAGGGGGGGGGGGGGTGCGGAAGCTTAAAAAACACTGCTGTATGACAATAAATGTTCTTAACTCCCGAAAAGGGGGTGGACTCGTATTTGTATCTGATTAGGTTAGTCTGCTAGGCACTTGAAGGTTTGTAGGCCCTAAGCGTCCATATCCTAAGGACTATTGGGATTTATGTACTCCTCCTACTAACTATTTATGAGACTTCTTGATTTGACGCATGTAAATAGTTTGTCATGATCACTTGTAAAAATATGGACAGAAAAATTAACAATGTTTTTAAAAAAGTTTTTTAACTGTAACATTTCCACTATTACATTTATCGCCAGAATGTGCAGTCATATTGCAATGTTTCAAACAACTTTAAAAGGTATTCTACATGTATAAAGATGCACTTTGTAAGTCATTTGAAGATACCGCTGATATAATGGAGCCCCCCCCCCTCATGTTCCAGTGCAATATAATATCATTACCATGTTATTATGTTCCATAACAATAGTTATTTAAATTTTATGGTAAATAAAAAAAATTAAATTCAAAGAGAATTACAACAATAAAATTTTTAAGCTGAAATGAACTGAATTCTTTTTTAACAATGAAACAAAAAGCACATACTCATTCAGTTACAAAATTTCTTATTCAATATTTATTTTATTCTAATGTAATAAATGTATTCGAAAATTATCATTCAATTCTAATCAGATTCTAAATCTTAATGTGTAATTCAGCTCGAATATTCTAATAACAATATTATATTTGTATTGAATTATTGATGGAAACCCATAATAATTACGTTTACATTTACACAATAGTAATTTTTACTAAGTATCGTTCTAATCGAAGAACCACTGTCCCAAACCCAAAATAGTTACGAGAAATTATGTAAAGTTTTTCAAGTACTAAATCAGTTAAATTACTTTTTTAAAAGAGGTTGGGGGGGGGGGATTTAAAGACTAGTTACATGCAAAATCTAGAATAAATTGCTCGAATAATGGTCTTTTTAGTATTAGTTAACATTTTACCCAATTCCCCGAATATTTATTTTAGGAGATATCCAATGTCTGTCCCTTGTTACCTAGAAACAAAAGTTTTAGGATTCAAAACTCAAAAGTAATGTTGAAAAGAAAGCATTTAAACCATTAAAACGTTTTATTTTTAATACTGACTCTTCAATAAAAAAACTGATCAAATTTTAAATCACGTCATGTTGCGACATAGTCGTCCTTCTATGACCATATCGTGGGGTTTCAGCGTAAGTTAGAGGTGTGGGATTCTCGAAATGAGATGAGACATTTTAGAATTCCTAATATGACTTTTATTAAGAATTTAACTTAGATTACTTAGATATCGAACAAACTTATATTTAGTGAGAATAAACCAAAACACGTAGTCTTAATTAACACAGATCGCGCAATTAGATCACTTATCAATATAATTATATTATATCCGCCTAATCTCAATCTCAATAATATATTCGCGTTCAGAATATAATTTTCCTACCTTGGTTGAATACTCAACGTCCAATTTACTTCAAATATTTCTCCTAAGGGTCGTACAATGGTATGTACCTTGGTTATAATGGCGAGCTTTACGGGATTATAGATAAGCCGTCAATCAACACTTCTATCTTCTCTGAACTGCTTTCTCTAAATTGCCATCCCGCTCACTAAAACTTCTATCCTTTTAAAGGTCATCTTATTTGCATCTATGCTTCGTTTCACTTCTTGGATTTGGGTTGGAAAAGATTTGCCATTAATCTTGGCCGTCAAAGAACACAGAGGTTATGTTAGAGGAAGGGCGCGTGAAATGTCACAACCCCTCCAAGAAGCAAAACGTGATTTATTCAAGGGTCCTCTGAACCCTTAAGAAATTACGTGCCTAAATTTTTATTTCTGAATCTCCTCAACTTTTATTTAAATTTTAACCTTGAATCCTCATTTTAACTTCTATAATTTCCAATATTTAACTTAACTGTAATTTTCATTATTCATCTTAGAATTAAATTTAATATTCTATTTAAATTTGAACTAACAGACACATAATAAATTTTACTCCATTAACTAGGCCATCATTAACAATTTTGCATTTTAATCATGGTATATTCTCAATTTTACACATGTACTTTATATATTTATAACGTTACTTAACTATATACTTAAATTTTTATACACTTAGATCATTTATGTCCATTCCTTCCCGGGTACACACACCCAAAACTCTGCTTCAGAGCAAGTATTTATGAGCTTGGTTTTACTGTACAAAGTTGAGGCTACATATCAGCTATGGAACACATTTGTACGTTCAGGGTCTGTCACCCTGAAATGAAAACTCTTTAAGTTACTTTGCAAAATCTATATTTACATAATACCAGTAAGTTTCACAATTTTTATGCATTATATATCATTTTTAAATTACAACAAACTCATTTCCATCCCACATCTGGCTCCGTCAAACTCCCAATGAGCCGCGCAGCGCTGTTAATATTATTGTTAGTGCCCTGACTACGCCAAGTGCTTCCTGTACCACGCCCCTTAATGAACAATACAAATATATATATATATATATATATACTATACAATTACAAGCATTTTTCAATAAATCATTAAAACAAATAACCAAAGGAATTGTCGCATCTCACGAAATCATACATCAAAGTAAACAAATACATAATTACAATTGTTTTTCCATCAATTGACAAAAAAATTTTACAAGTCAAAAGTTAAAAAAAAATATACACTCATTGTAGTGTCAACTTTTGCTTGGATTATAACTTTTAAACACCTACCCGAGACTTCCTTCTTGCAATAATTCTTCCGGATCACTTGTTGGAAAGAACATAAAAAATGAAACAATACAGCCTGGATTTTTATAGTTCGGTCACCACCAGCACCTCTAAGGACAAGGTGCTATCACCTGCTCCTCTTCTCATTCCTCGGCTGCTCTGTGATCCCCATGTTGCCTGGGATGTAGGGCTTGTAGTCTCCTTTTTAAGTTATTCCTAGCTTGGCTTGTCGTTGTTCCATTACTGGCCGGTCGGGACTCCTGATCTTTTCTGGCGTGGGCGCAAATTGTAATTCTCTTCTATCTTGAACTCCAGTTGTTTCCATCCTCTTCTTTCTTCCTACTTATATAAATGTTATTCATTTATCAATGGTCTTTGATAATGCTATTGATCTACGTTTCTGCCACTTTCTCTGAGGTCCACTTGACCCTGATCCATACGACCTTTTTATTCCTTTTAATCCAGCTGTTTCTTTTAGTTCTGTCTTATTAGAAAAGGAGCTAGGCAGCGATCTGATAAGTGATCCTCGCTTATCGGCCCTATCCATGTTTTTCTCAAATTATTTTGACTCTAGATTTATCCCTTTTTCCTCTAACTCACGCTTTACCTCAGACCTTTTCTTCTTCCTATATTGCGACTCATTTGATCTTTGATGTACGTTTTCCTTAGAATTACTGTTTCCTGACGTGAACTAATACTATCTAAAATCTTTAAATCAATCTCGTCACATTTCCTATGACGATATATATTCTTACTTGATCAACATTAACAGTTAACCTTTTTTCCTGACCTCCATATTGGCTAAATATTGTTATTATTTCTTACTTTCTAACACTTCTATATGGACCTTCAAATTTTTGTTTGAATTTGGAAATAGATTTTTATTAGCTGCTGAATCCTAGCGGTGTGTCTCTACAAGACCCAATCATCTACCTTAATTTGTACATCCCGTCTTCGTCTATTATAATATTTTTCCCATCTGTCATGCTTAGTTTTCGTTCTTAGTCTAGCTTCATGAAATAATAATTTCTCAATATTTCTTACTGCAGACTAGTTCCGTCTGAAATCATTACTAATTTTTGAAATGGGGCAATCAACTTTCGACCCAAAAAATAATTCCGCAGGGTTTTTCCTGTTGTTTCATCTACTGCCGTACGAATAGCGTGTGTAAGCAAAATCACGTACACTGTCCCAAGTATCGTGTTGATCACAATATAATTTGAAAATCATTGCACTAGATCGCGATTTACTCTTCTGTCCTATTTGCTGTGTCTATATGTAACAGTTCGCTATTTTATGCCTAATCTTTTCACTTAAATGTTCAAAATTTCTGATATAAATTGGGACCGTTATCGCTTATTAATTTTATTGAGCTCCAAAACGCGATATATAAAATTATCAAAAAAGTATCCGCCATTATATGAGCCGAGGCCTTTTAAGAGGTATAATTTCAGCCCATATGCTGAAATGATCGGTAATTACTGAAACATATCGATTACGTCTCACTTCGATATAGATACGGGCCTAATAAATTCAACGTAACTATATCATTTTTGATAATTTGATACAATCGGATTTTAATCGACTAGCTGGTAACGCGTT
>BMAV01015130.1:60134-85930 GCA_019973955.1 Trichonephila inaurata madagascariensis
GAAATTGGTTATTAGCAATACATCACGATATTTGTGATTCATTTATTTGATTATGGAGCGTTTTCCTTCCTGCTTATTTTAGAGAGAGGTGAAGATATCCCCTCTTACAATCAGAAGCCTTTGAATCAGGATGCAAAAGAATGGCCAAGGTAACTGAATGGTCATGGTCGCAAATTCTCTGGCTGATTTGTGTCGAGTCATGTGTTCGAAACTTTGTGTCTCTGAAGACCTATTGTGTGAATGGACTGATGCACGTTAAATTTATCGTGACTCCAAATCTTTACGTTAGTGTGGTGGGGAATTTGGGTCAGAATGGTTCCAGCTAAGTGTCGTCTTCGTCACTTGACAATGGTTCAGAATTATTGGGTACGTCACCAATAGCACTCGCGATGCTCCAAAATACGACATAAATTAAAATTAAATCTAGGATTCAAATGCTTCTTATTAGGCACATATCCGTCGCTAGATACTTACTGCCTTAAGCTGCATTCGAACCAAGGCTGTTAGCGTCGAGCGTTGAGCGGCTAGCCAATCAGAGACTTCATCTCGCCCGAGATGAAGTCTCTGATTGGCTAGACGCTCCACGCTGACTGCCTTGGTGTGAATGTGGCTTTAGTGAGAATGAGTCTTAATACCCAAAATGCTGACGTAGGGTAAACCTACAAATATACCAACTTTTAACGAGGAAATAAAGTAAATTTAGAAAGAAATAACAATACTGCTCTTTCTCAATTCATTTCTCAGAAGTATTTTTACAAAAGATTGAACAAACAACTTTTTAAGAAAAATAATATTTTGAAACATCACCCAATTCGAATTCAGTTGAAATAATTCTTTTGGAATGGCAGTACATTTTTCATATCCGTTCTTAACAGTGTAATTAGTAAATAAACATGGAGTCGTCACTGCACTTGAGTGGTGATGATTCCGTACTTAATCTATAATCTGATTACTTTGTGTCAGATTCTAGACCTATTTTATAGAACATCGCATCTAAAACCAGATTACTTATGAATATAAAAGTAAGTATGTTATTTGAATATTGTTGGTTTATTGGATGCACTAAAAATTAATTTGGTATCCGTGTCAGTGTGGTTACATTTCTTTTTAAATTTATGCGTTTTATTTCATTTCTTTGAATTGTATTACAAAAAGAAAATAAACAGCTATCATAAACTAGTATTTACTTTATGAAATAAAAATGTAATTTCAAGACTTACGCATGTGTATATAAATTGGGAAAACAAAATCATAGGAAAAAAATATATTGTTCATCTTTTGGAATATTCTTCATTTTTGTATTGATTTTATTTTTGTTTATCTTTCAGTCTCTAATTTTTTTTTGTAGATAATTTTATTTATTTGTACATAGCTATAATTTCTGAGATGATTTTAAAATAAAATATAGTTATTTGCAAAATATTGTAATATATAACCTCATTCATTGAAATGTGTTTAGAAGTAATATAAAGATACAATAGTTCAAAGGTAAATAATTTTCTGCTGTTGTGTGTTTTGAAATTTTAGAAAACTTTTGGCATTCTTCTTGTGACTCAAATAAATAGAATAAATTTTTTTAAATGCTTTAATGCCTTACTTTCATTAAATTAGGCCATGTTTAAATTTTCCCATGATGATGTTTATTTGTAAATTGTGTAGTTATACATATATCCATTATTTTAATCATTTGTAATTTTTGATTGAAATACTGGCATTGAGCTTATACGGGCCTCATATTTGTGAATATATCTATAGGAAGAAAAATGTTGGTTTAAAATTTGTTTTAATTTGTCATTAATTTATATAAGTCTGCTGTATTTAGTAATTGTTGGTTAAATTTTAGTATCAGCAACTTTTTTTTTTTAAAGAAATTTCAAACATATTTTAATGAAGTTGACCTATGAACTTTAAATCCTGCAATACAATTAAGTAAATATGTTATTCTGTTAAAAGTTCATTTTGAAACAGCTATACAATATTGATTATATATTAAAGGTGAGTCAAAGGGGAAATATAAATTAAATTACAGGGTATGTACAATATATTATGAAATTAACCAAGAAGACAATGAAAAAGGTAATAACATATGCCTAACTGCTGAACCTTTTAATCCTTTTTGCGGTATTACATGAAAAAGTTTCTTGAAAGATTTAGAAAATTTTAATTCTGAAACATGAAAATAAAAATATATGTAGTTAAAAAAAATTAGGGCTGGATTAGGATGCTGGACAAGTATATATATGATAGAATTGTCTTATCTTGCATAGAAGGAACTTTTTTGTCATATTTAAGGATATTAATGATTTATTAATGTAAATATGGTATTTAATTATTGAAGAAAAATTATGAAAGTATCATATAAAACTAAATATCACTAATGGAACTGCACAGATACTTTTCATGTGAATGGTTGCAGAATGAAGATCAAAATGCGAAAATGTTCTTAGTAGCATTAAAGTGCATGTACTTTCTAACTTTGACTTCTTATTGTCAGAAAATACCTGTTATATAACCAATAGACAGAATAGGTGAATGCTTTAGATGTCAAGGTTCAAGCAATCAATTTGGACATAATTTGTTACTTCTTGTATTCCACTATGCTTCTCTGTCTGAAAAAAATATATTTATTTGGACAGCCTCAAATTAGCTATATCACTTAAAATTGCTGCTACTTGACAGGTATTCTCAGTTAGTAATAGGCCTTTTTATACATATTAATATATTTATATATTATATATACAGTGGGCCACAAAAGTGTTCGTACACTTGCAATTTCTCATAAAATTTAATGTTTTCGACTAATAAAAATTAGTATTTTGTAATTGTAACTTTTTTATGATAACTGCAACTTGTTCTTAATGGAATGACATTATTAATATTTTAAAAATAGTTATACTATTTTTTAAAAAAATTAATCAAAAAGCTACTAAAAAATTAGGCCACAAAAGTCTTCGTACACTTAACAAAAATCTCAACTTTGCCTTAAATATTGTATTTCTTTCTTAATTTAGTACTTAGCAGGATATCTTTTAGTGTCTACAACAACTTTTAAGTATCTTGGTATAGATTTAATCAGTTTTTTGTAATTTCTGCATCGATTTTCCTCCATTCTTCTGTGATTATTGTTTTTACTTCACATTATTTGTTTATCTGTCATGTTTTCTTTTTTTTTTTCACATCAAAATCTCAATAAATATGTTCTACTGGGCTAAATAAAGGGATTGAGGAGGTGTTTTCATAATTTGGGGACAGTTATAGAGACACCAGTGGCATACATTGAGAGCAGTGTGCTTGGCGTCATTATTCTGTTAAAAAATTAAGTCGCCTCCAATATCTAAATTTTGGGCAGATAATTTAAAATTTGTTTTTAAAATATTTAAATGGAGCCCATGATTCACAATACCATCAAAAAATACTAAATTACCTAATTCTGAGGCCAGTTTACACTCCCACCCCAGAACAACTTCGCTTCAATGCTGAAGCATGGAGGTGGAGGAGTTCTTGTTTCACCTAAATTCATGGGATTAAACTCCTTATTTTTTCATTTTCAAGCTATTATAGGCCCATCAGAACTAAAAATGTTGAATTATCTGCCATCCCAATCAATTTGCTGTTAATTTTGAATTTTCTGAAATTTAATCCCAAGAATCTAGTTGGATCAGTAAAACATGGAGGTAGAAGTGTTCTTGTTTAGGGGTGTAAATCGGCCACAGAATTAGGTAATTTGGTATTTTTTGTTGATATTGTGAATCATGAGCTCTATTTAAATATTTTAAAGAGAAATTTTAAATTATCCGCCCAAATTTTGGATATTGGAAACAACTTCATTTTTAACAGGATAATGACGCCAAGCTCACTGCTCCCAATGTACACCACTGCTGTCTCTATAACTGTCCCCAGATTATGAAGACACCTCCTCAATCACTTTATTTAGCCCAGTAGAACATATTTGGTGAGATTTTGATCGAAAAAAAAAGAAAACATGCCAAACACAAAATGTGAAGTAAAAACAACAATCACAGAAGAATGGAGGAAAATTGATGCAGAAATTACAAAAAACTGATTAAATCTGTATCAAGACGCTTAATGGTTTTTGTGGACACTAAAAGATATCCTACTAAGTACTAAATTAAGAAAGAAATACAATATTTAAAACTAAGTTGAGATTTTTGTAAAGTGTACGAAGACTTTTGTGGTGTAATTTTTTAGTAGCTTTTTGATTAATTTTTTAAAAAAAATAGTTATACTATTTTTTAAAAATATTAATTAGGTCATTCCATTAAGAACAAGTTGCAGATATCATAAAAAAATTACGATTACAATATATTAATTTTTATTAGTCGAAAACATTAAATTTTTTAAGAAATTGCAAGTGTACAAACACTTTTGTGGCCCACTGTATGTATATTAATATGTGTAAAAAAAAAAAGAATTGGTGTGGTTTGAAAAATTATATATATATATACATATGTGCATGTAAGGATAATTTCTTTAAGTAAAAAAGAAAGGAAGACATAAATTTTTTGATTTTTCTTTGTATTATTTTCTGAATGGTGATACTGCCTTCTGTTGAGTGTAAAAGAAATAAAAGAACATTAGTGAACTATTATATAATCAATTGATAGCATTTCTCCATGATTTTTTTATTTGAAATTTCTAAAAAGAAAGGTTAAATATAATGCCATGTCAAAAAGAGTTAAACTGTACAATTTTAAATTACTACTTTGAAAATATGTACATTTTAAGGACAAAAATAGTTATAACAGAAGAAATCTTGGTACTTGTGTATTAGCATCACCACACAGCCAAACTGACACCACATGAATCGCACCATTTTCCACCAAAATTTGACTGATTAGATTTTTTCATTAAAAACATGTCAACAGTTTTTGTTGTTTTGACTTTTTGTTGTCTGTGTTGAGCCAATTTTAGTTGTGGTGATGCTAATACGTAAGTAGGGGAGACCTGTGTACCTAAAGCCACTTTTTTAATGCACAAAAACAGAGCGACTGGCCTCTTTAAAAATATGAAACTGATATACATTCATCATTATACTAACTACCATCCAATAGGAGTTAATATAAGTACTTAAAATAATAAATTCTGCGAAATAAAAGGTTTTTAAAAAAATTCACAAACGGCCCTAGGTACACTGTACCTAGGGCCTTTCCCTGGAACTTAGGTTTTACTTTGTAATCAATAGAAAACAAATATACACACATGAATTTAATAAAAGAATCAATATCAGCTAATATATTGATTTATCATGCAACTATTTAATTTGCAATGAGCCAACTTATTAATGAATTGCATGTATTTTCATTCAACATTATAATTTAAAAAACTGGTTACAAAAGTGAGCTGCATACATTATTGCTCTGAAACACCAACAGACTGTGGTTTGGGCAATTTGAACACAATATTTCTGTGGTCAATTTCATAAATTTCTTTATCATAAAGTTACTTACTTGAACGTGCAATATTCTTCAGAAATTTAACATTATATAGTGTTCTTTAACATCTATTATTTCTGCCACATAAAAATGTTCAGTTTTTTTGCCTTGTATTTTTCTTAAACAAAAATCACCCCTTCAATAGTATTTCTTACATCAGTTACTGTAGAATTTGCATCATCAGTGGAATGAGAATCTTCAATATCTGGTAATTCTTTGGATGAAATTGCCTTAATTTCAAACTCAGGTTTTTTCACAAGTTTTCTTTTTCATTTCTTCTTTTTTTTTTTTTGGCAATTTTAATAGCATGATGTTTTTTGATTTCTTCCTTTTTTGGAGTGTCAGTCAAAATTCTACCTCTCCCTGGTTTTCGGCCACCTCTGTTGGATTCACTTCGAGAATTATGCTTATTAGAAATTATTTTGAATTATGCTTCTGTTTTTAGAATTATAAAGAATTTTTTTATTAAATGAATTCTTATGTTTGTGTAAAAAAAATAATAATCCTGAATAATAAAAATAATGGTAGCAAACATATTTTTTTATAAATTCAAGCATATTGAAAGTTTCAGAACAAAATATACACTCTCATTTAAATAACATCCAATTATAATAAAAAACTTGACTAAATCAAAATGGTTCAGATAATTAAGGCCACTTTCCTCCTTTTATTTTAATAAAATAATTACAAAGAATATTAATTGCAATTATATCTAGGACCATGGCAACTATGTGGCCCTAGGTGCAAGACTAGGTAATTTCATACAAAATGTCTTTTGCAGAAAAGCCCACATGGAGAGGGGATTTATTTAAAATCTAATTTAGTACTTAATGTTACAAACAAAATTATGTATTTGAATTCAAAGAAAAGTACTTGACTTATCTTTGTATAACAATAAAAAGAGATAAACTGCAAAGTTTTACTTCAGACCATGTAAAACTGTCTTTCATGTATAACTTACCAGAGCTTTCTTTTGCAAAATTTCAAAATGAATGCCAAAGTAGAAATTGGTGTTGTCACTCACCCCCAACTGAGTTATAAAACTTAGAACTAAATATTCAAATAAAATGGGGTGGCCCTAGGTACACAGGTCTCCCCTACTGAAATCTTTTATTTTTTTGCTATTTGTTTCTATCTTTTTTTTCCAAAATAGAACCAGCCTTATTCTTTTATTCCCTACACATATATCTGCTGTAAATTCTTTCTGCAGCTCAATGCATAATATTATCCATTTGATGCTACTTTTGTATTCGTATAGTTATTTTGCATCTTTTCTTTCTAGACATATTTATCACATTTACTGATAATGTCATCCTTTTAAATTACAGTAAGATTGAGGAAATGAAATAAAAGTGCTAGTACCAAACAATAAAAGCTGCATGACACTGTTTAAATAAACTGAGCATGTAACCAATATTTGTGTGGAGGGTGACTAGCAATTGTACCAATCAACACACTTATAGTATCTATCCTCTATCTTCCCACAGGTGAGCTATAAATTGAGTACCTATTATGATTATGCTATTTCAAATTTTAGAGTGAGTGTTGTATAACATATGAAGGGTTTCATTTTTTTTTAAATGAGCTTAGAAAATAATGAATTGCAATTATCTGCTTAAAATAATATTTGCTTATTTTCTTTGAAAATTTATTCAGATAAAAAAATATGCAAGTATTTTGGAATGACTTTCAATATCTTTCATTTAAATATAATATAACTTTATTGGTGGACTATGAAATACATATACAATTAAAATGAATGGGATTTACTATCATGAAATCCATTTCAAATTACTTTAGAGATAAGCAAATATACTTAATTTAACTTATGCATTTAAACATTGTTTTTATTAATATTTTTTCCAATCAAAAGTAATTGTAATTTTTTTTTTAAGTTTCATTAATGAATGCAAAAATACATTAAATTCCGTATTTATTAGAATTTTTGTTTTGTAAGTCTTGGAGATTTTATAGAATGTGTAGCCGTTTGTAAAATTTTGTTTTCTGATTGTCATTTATTCATATTCTAGTTTTTGTTAACAGAGTATAAATTGAAAACTCAGTGGTGAATGTTCTGTAGAAAGTACAAGAAGTTTAGAATAATTATTACTATATTACAGAGTAAATATATTAAAAATGGGTACTTATGAATTATACCATCATCCAATTTCGTCAAATCAAAAGACATCGCCAAGTTCTACGATATACAGCCATAGCCCATGTTCAAACACAATAATGGCAATGACAGCAATTGACATCATTTTTTGCTTTGGCAACATCTATAAATTTGGTAAAATTCGTTGATGGTATAACACCAAAGTACCTAAAAATATTTATACATATGAACATTTCAAAATTTATTCATATTTACATATATATAGTCCATGTATGTAAAACATTGATTCTTCCCACCTCAATATTTATCTATAATAGTTAAAATTATTGAATTATTCCTTATGAAGTTTTATATAAATTAATTTAAAATATTATTTTTAGGTTGTTGAAAGAATTTTTTTTATCAGTTCATTCTGAATCTGAAAAAATAGAAGAGTGCAGAAATTTAAAAAAAGAGTACCATAAAATAAGGCATATAACACGCACTTTTAACACAGAAAATAAGATCAAAATTAACAGGTGTGCATTAATGCTGAGTATAAAAATAAGAGCTTTAGAAATAAAAAAAAAATTAGCTTGTGTATCTTTTTTCAATGTTCAGATAAAGGAGACTCATTACCCTTTGAACATACTTCTTATTTATGTATTTAAAAATTATCTTTTAACATGTCATATAGTATTTCTAGCTAAGAAAACTATTTTGCATTTATTGTTGGCTCAACTTTAAAGATTGATTTTACAATAACATATTTAGTTTGTTTTTATAACAATGAATATGCATGCTAAAATGCACAGGAGAAAAAAAAAACTGATACTCCAGTATTTTATTTTTTTAAAAAGCATTCATTTGGTTCTAAAATGGATTTCTAACTTTGTTACATTCATTACTACATATAACACACAGGAAAAATAGAAGTACAGTAGAATGTCGTTTATCTGAATCAGTTGGGACCGGACACCATTCAGATATGCGATTGTTCGGATAACTGAAAATCAATTGCGATCCATGCAGTATATGAAACCGGACACTATATGAATATTGAAAATCATCACATGTGGGAAATGTGCTTAAAGAAAAAGCAAAACAGGTGCAAAATGTCCCAATTTTACCATTATTAGGGAAAATAATCACTTATTTTTCACTGTATCATTGTACACCTTCGTTTTTTTGCTGCAAGGTCTCTGATTCTCTTGAGCAGCAGTAGTTGAGTAGGACAGCACTCTGATTGTAATTTGTACCTCTCCATAACTGTCTGTAATGCAGAAAATGCGTCAGCATTTGATGGATCCTTGCTACTTTCGTTGTTGTTGTCCTCGTCTTCATCCGTTTCAACGTTGATAAGGTCGGATTCTTGCACGGAAGTCACAATCTCATCATCTTTTAGTATTTGAAATCCACAGTTTTCTGCATCGCATGCCGTCCAGGTTTTTACATCTTCATCGCATTCTTGAAATCCTGGAATCGATTGGACAAAGTCGGTAATCTCCTCCCTGTAGTCGTCATTGAAGTCTTTTTTGCCTTCTAAATCTGGCCACAGTTTATTCCATGTATTTTTCAGGCTCTGTCTTTCAAGCGAGTCCCATGCTTCGGCTAACATGTAGCAAGCGTCCTTCATATTGAGCTTTTCAGCAAAAGCAGCAACACTCTCTTCGTTATTTTCTGCCAAAAGTAATCTCCGCAAAACTTGTTTCCTATAAATTGTCTTGAGCTTTTCGATGACGCCTTGGTCCATTGGTTGCATCAGCGCAGTGATGTTTAGTGGAAGATACATCAAGCTGAAGTCATCAACATCATCTCTGGAGTAACCTTCCACATGCTGCAAAAATGTTTCCTTAAACTTGTAGGCGGAATTCTTATCGCAAGACAATGATTCGCCTTCAATCTGCACTTCCTGTATCCCGTGGCACAATTTAAAGTTCTTTAACCAACCAGTGCTAGATTTGAAATCAGCCGAACCACCTAATTTCTCTTTAAGTTCCAGAGCTTTTTCCCGCAATAGAGGGCCCGATATCGGGTCCCCTTTGCTCCTTCTTTGTGAAAACCACAAGTAGAGTGCACAATCAAGAGCAACATCACTTGCTTCCCTCATGGTTTTCCTTTTCTTTGAGCCATCTTCTGTGTCAAGTTTTGACCCAAAATTTAAAATGGTTTCTCAGCTTTTTTTTATGTCAAAAATTTTTGACTTTCCAACATTATAAAACTGTGCTATAGATGCTCCACTTTCTCCCTTCATGAGACTGTTCAATATTTCAAGTTTTGACTCTATGTTCAAGACGTTGCGATTCCGTTTTGAATTTGAAGCTATAGCAGTTCACAACTCATCAAAAGAGCACATATGCACCCCCTCACTTGGAAATTAACTGACCTAATATTCTGCGCAGATGTTAACCAAATCATACGTGACTAAAATTCCCCAAATATCCCTGACCATGGGTTTTCCCGTCACTTTTGGCCTCATGCGAAACAACTGTTGAGCATTGCACTGTTCGAAAACGTATTCATATACAGTACATGTAATTGACAAAAAAAAAAAAAAAACTGGTTCGGATATTTGACGCTCCGGATAATAAACGTTTGGATAAAAGATGTTCTACTGTAATTGGTAAATATTTATGGAAAGAGTAACATTTTAAATGCACTGAGGTAATGAAAAAACAAACTCTGAAAAACCATTTTAAAAGTTTATAACTCTAATAAGATAATTATTATATGTTTCTCACAATTAATGTAAAATACCATTTTAAAACATAAGCTGTAATTTTTCTTAAAAGCAAGTGTATTTTCATTTAGTTTCAATACATATTTTTAATAACTGGTTACTTTTTAGAGAGTATTGATTGCACAGAATGACAAGGAAAATGAAAAAAAAACACTACTTTAAAAATTTTTTGCTTCACATTATACCAAAACATTATCTTTCTATGAAAACATGAATAAGTACACAAATTATGAAATTATTTATATTAACTGCCTTACTTTGAATTTTGTGCATATACACATTTTACAGAGAAAAACATTTTACATTATTTTAATACCTCAGAAATATCCTGCTTTTTGTGTTAAACTTTCCTTTTTTTTTAAAATTGATATTTCTCATTTTAAAATTTTATATCAGTTTGCATGCATGCTGGTATTAGATGTTTTTTCGTCTTACTCTAAAGAATTTTTTCAGCATTCAAATATTACATCAAGCTCATGTGAGCATTTTCCTAAATACTGAGCTTTTTGAGTATCTTTGACTCTTCTTAAAGTTACTTTGTTAAATTCTTAATAGTTTTACGTCATATTTAACATGACCTTTACTTACAAATATCTCTTGAACAAAATGGACAAATATCTCTTTTGGCAAATCATGTTATGTAAGTTTTCATTTGCATTTTGTGTTTCACTATTGACGCACCTTATTAAAAGTTCTTTAGAAATAACTCGTTGATGAATTAGGAGGTTGTGTGGCAAAAAACTAATTTATTAGTGTTCCCACACCCAGTTTGTGAAGACCTAGGTTTTGACCCTTTGTTTTTGCTGGTTGTTAAAAACACCAGGAATCAGCACCAATTGGACATATTGAATGTCGAGGTTTTTGTCTGTCAAAGTATGATATAATGTAGCATATATTGCTCTTTTCTTGATAGAAATATTACCTTTGTTTTTATTATGGTCATTCGATAATATGAAGTTACTTTACGTACTGTCTCTTTTAAGGTGCCATAGCCTTTTCCACCTAATAAGATACTTTGGGCTCTTGATTCCTTGACAGCATTTTGTATAGCAGTTGCCTAACTTTTACTGATATGATGAATGCACTTTTCTCTCTCTCTTTTTTTATTTTGATGCTCTCCCAATCAAACAGTAAGATAGATTAACCAAATTGCAGTCTTTCCCTGAGGATCAATGCTATCTCTATTTTTATGGAGCCTGATGAACTGGTGTGGTTGATATCACATTCATTCACATGTCCTTCAAATCATGTATTAAATTCTGCTCTTGACACTCCTGGTATCTCTTAATACTGCTCAGGAAAAGAACTCTATACAGATTTTTTTCATGGTCATGTTTCTTCATCAGGGGTGGGCAGACTTTTTCAGAGGACACAGTGTACTTATTTTTTCAAGGTGTTGCAGTTCACCAGTGGCATAGGTGTGGTGTTCTAGAAAAATGTCTGCAATATTTATTATAAATTAATAATAAATACGGAATGTGTACTTACCTATATAACTACAAAAAAAAAAAAAAAAAATGACTCTTTTAAAACCATGTTTAAAGTAAAATGCAAGATACAAACATAATAATAGCCACAAATATAATATGATGCATTTATTATCAAACAATTCAAAATAAGTTAAAAAATAAATAATTTTCTTCTAAAGTTAGTTCATCTTAGTTATAATCAGTAAAAGACTTAGAGTTTGCATATACTGTCCACCAATCTTGATTATTTCGGTTTATAATTACTAACTGCTTATCTTCTGGCAGTCTCTCCAAAATGTCTTGGAGGACTAACTGTCAATCGCGATCGACTTAATGCCCAAACCTGGTGTAGATTGAAATAAGTGTTAGATTTAAAGTATAAAAAAGAGAGAAAGTATAAGGAGAGAAAGATGAAAGGAGGAGGAGAGATCATTTTATGTGTGCAGACATGTGTGAATATTTTTCCATTCACCATGTAAAAGTTTATACAATCAATTAGTAGCTATCAAATAAAAAATGAATGAAGTATAAAAATTATTTCTTTACATATTTTTTTTTCTTTTCTTTCAAAGTTTTTACTGCTTCTCAGTTTTTTTTATTAAAATATATTTTATGCTGTCTATTAATAATGATGTTAATGTGAAAAAAATATTCTTCAAAATTAGATACACTTTAGATTGAACATATAAGAAAGTTACTATGCACATGTACAAATCTTCATTAAAAATTAGTTTGGAGCATTTATTTTATACTTTTTAAAACATTGAAAATTAAAAAAAAATTTTTTTACAATAATTGCTTTCAAAAAATTACTGTAGAAAGTGCCTGTAATAAATGTATTAATTCCTCAACACCTGACAAAATATCTGTTGAAATATAATTAATCATATAATTGATAATGAACAGTGCCAATGTTTCCTGTCATTAACTAACATTATTAGAAATAATTGAGTATATTATGCTTATTGGTAATAATTTCTTGTTCATTTTCTTTTTTTTTTTATTTGTCTTATATCACATAAATTTCAAATGGTTTTTTGAAAAGTGAAGGGCTTTGGAAAATTATATCACTTTGAAAATGTGGGAGACATTTGAAAATCGAAAATGTGTATCAGCAGTTATATGTTTCTTTTCGATTCCATCCTAATTTTTTTTTTTTTTTTGTGAAGGGGTTCTACTTCTACCTAGATGGAGCCATTGGTTATTTTGTTTGGTAATTTTTGAAATCAAAAAGTCTTTTATTTTTAAAAGTATTTGTAGAGTTTTCATGATCTAAGTAAATTTGTAATGGTCCCCCCAAAGTCTGGCATTGTAAGTCCGAGAATTCCGTATTCGAGCGATTACATCACGAACCAGACCAAACGATAGTAGTTGAAATGGCGCAGAACGCTAAGAAATAATCACAAACACAAATAATCCAGTTAATTATTTATTGAGTTCTCTAGACCAATTCAAGATATGAGGGGAAGATCAATTAACTAAATAATCAAAACGTGTGGTTTTGTCTTCTGGAGAGCTCATTGCTCTAAGTGAGGTATAGTTATCTAATGGTTGTTTAATGTGTGTTTAATATTGTGCCTCGTTTTACAACGGTTTGCGGACCCAATAAGTTTACTTTGATTGAAGGATCTCTATATCCAATTTTGTTAAAACATTGAAATTTAGCATTTGATTGTGATTTTGTTGAAAATAATCATTTCGGTAACATACAATTTAATAATAAATTATTAATTACTCAAATATATATTAATTACATATGTTACTTGCTGGGATTTTTTTTCTTATCCTACAACTGTCTCTGTCCTTTCAGTCATAAGTTGAAGAGCAGCCCTATGCAATGAAAAACGACAAAAACAGTAACCAAAGATACAGTCAATAGCACTCAAAGAAAGGCAATTTAGAACAGTAGGGCATATATTGAGGCGATCGCTTGTCATGGATACGCCATGATTATAGAATGGACATGAATCTAAAATCTATCATACCCATTCTATATAGGTAAATCAGTAAATAGTCATGTTCAGTGGCAATTCTAAAGCAAGCAGCCTGACTGATCTGGGAAAAGAAAAGAAATTCTTGTCGACTTTTTTGGGGGGGGGGACAAAGTGGTATATCCCTTTCAAATTCACTAAAAGCTAAAACGTTGAGTGGCGTACGCCGCATACTTTTGTACACGGAATGCTATTCAAGCGCCTTAGATGTTCCAGCAAATAATATTAAAATATTGTAAGCTAGGTATCCGCGAACATGTTAAATTATCTGAAGCTAGCAAAGAATTTGCTTTATATATTTTTTTACTTGATACTCACAGAGGTTTTTGTCTATTTACTCCAGGAACGAAAAGGCTTGTTGATAAATTGTTATCCCAATGATGGCTTATTTAATTTTCCGCCGTATTCCTTGGCGAAAACTACTCAACAGTTACAGTAAATTCCTTTAGTTTGGGAACAAGCGATCCAAGGGTATTATAATAGTAAATTATATCGGAGATTTCTCCTTTTTCATTATTAAATGAAAAGCTTGAGACACATGTAGCTGTTGAGATGCAAAATTTTCCAAGATTATCAATTTTTCTTCGTCTGTTAGCTTATGTTTGACGTAATTTGATATGTCATGTATTTCAATGACTGTCTTTTGCACATGAATTTGGATAATTTCTGAAGAGTAGTGAATTTTTGAGCTCGGTACTTGTGTTCCTCTTTTCTGATTCAGATAGGTGGTTCTATATTTCGTCACTTATTTAATGTATACTTTTTTTCAAATTTACGTTTGGAATTTTTTCACCGGTTAAAAGATTTAAAAAGCGATTGCTGTTTCCTTTTACTTATTGCCGAATCGAAAAGTTAATTAAAAAATTCGAGCAAATTTAAAGTTATAAAATTATTAACTGAACATTTAGGGCAAAAAAAAAAAAAAAAAGATCAACCCAGACTTTTATTCTCACTATTGTTTGTTTACGAAAGCCGACTACCGCTCATGGACGATTCAGTCCCGAAAAGAGATGATACGCTGAGATGGATACCTTTCGGGGAAGAGTGTTCTTAGATCTCCGTCGGCAAGAAAACAATGCCTCATCTAATTCTTTCCCAGGAAACTATTAGGGGGCGGGGGTACCGCCCTTTCTTCGTCTACAAAAACCTGATCGAAAGGGACTTTTTCGGAAACAGCAAAGACTTCTTTTCTCAGGAATTAATGTAGATGGAATAATTTTTTTTCTCTTCAAAATGAAAAAAATCTAAGCATGAGAAGAAAAAGTTAATTTTTTTAAAGCTTAGCACTTTTGTAGTAGTTCTGGGAGATGGGTATGTACCTTTTCACCCTCCCTTTGCCACGGTTCAAAATTACAAGGCCCGTCCCCAATAGCCCTCGCGGTGGTTTAGAGCAGGGGTGGCTAACCCAAATGACCTTGCGGGCCACTTCAGAAAAACATTATAATCTCGCGGGCCGCACATAAAAATATGTACCTTTTTATCAGATTTGGAAACAAAAAAAAACATTTATTGGAGTGAAAATTTAAAACAGAAGGAATTATTATTATTTTTTTCATTTTTCATGTATACCCCAGACATAGATAATATAATAATGCAATGATCAAATAATATTTAAAATATTAGAGTTGTCATTTTATTGAAAATTACGGTGTTTCTTTTTAATTGATCTTTCGTTACTCATTATTGAAATTTGATTGTACTGTCATTCGCAAACGATTAAGTATACATTGCCCTTTATCTTAACCGTCCTGAATATATTTATTTTAAACTTTAAAAAACATCTCTGACTGCCTCTTGCTCTTTGGGCACTCTAAACATAGAAGAAGGAGGAGGAGGAGAAATGAAAGTCGCACACACAGAGAATCATGTACCATCCATAGAGTAAAGGATATGCATAGTGCAATTCAAATTTATTAAAAAAGTATTTTGTTATAGTAAACTCAAATATAACTGTTTGATAAAATATAAATCTATTTTAAGCTAAAGGACATTTCTATTATCAAAAAGGATTTATTTTAAAACAAGAATAGGTAACAGGCACACACATATATATATGTATAAATTTCCCCTCAAATAAATTTCAAAATGAAAAAACTTTAAAAACCTGATATTTAAAATTTTTTTTTAAAAAAAGAGTCGGTGGGCCGCAACGTACGCGTGTTGGACACCCCGCTTTAGAGTGCGACGTTAATAAAACCCTCATTCACTCTTCTCTTGGAACACAATTGCATACAAGGGGGTGTCTTAAGGGGCCCCTAAGAATAATCCTTCCACACATTAGGATGGGATTTATTGAACAAGGAGCTCTTTGCAATCATAGTTCTTTTATAGAGTGCATGTACGAGGGGATATCGTAAATAATAATTGTTTTTAAAATATTCGAGACGGGAGTTTTTAATTTCTATTTGTGTTATCCACAAGAGTTATGCATGTAGTCACTATTCAGAGCTAATAATTTCTCATAATGTTTCTTGACCTTGTGACTGCCATCATTGTAGAACTCAGAAGATTTCGTCTAAAGCAGGGGTGGCCAACCACGGCACGCGTGCCACACTGTGGTACGGCTGAGTTGGTTGTTACAGTGGCATACGAAAACTTATTAAAAAATTAAAAAAATGAATACCAATTCTTTACAGTTTTATTAAAATGCAGTTGTCCCATACAATTTATTTTTATTTTTTTTATTTTTAATACACTTAATTGAATCACTTAAAAATTGTAATTTAGAATTATATGGAATTTTAGATAGTTGGGCCAACAAGCAGTTTCTCAAATTTACACGATTTAGCTTTCAGGTATTGTTGTAGGTGTAGATCAACATGTTTGTGAACAAATTTTTTCCATTCTGAAAATAATTGAATAAAGATATCACTCAAAATTAATTGATACACAACTAAAACAACCTAATTTTGTTAGCATTTTCGAGAACTAATTCTAATATAGATGACTTGGTAAAAAAAACACATATTCAAAAACCATAGTAAGGTAATACTAACTGTTTAATAATTATTTAGAATTAAATGTATGTATTTCAAGTTACTAATTTTTATTTTATACCTAACCTAACTGATTTGAATCTGTTAAAAGTTTATTAGCGATAAAACTGTTCTTTTGTCTTATTTATTATATTATTTTTAAATTTCCTCTACTTACAGACTTGCATAAAAATTATGTGATGTTTGCTTAAAAATTTTATAATAAGCCTATAAGTAACATTTTTCAACTTTTTTGTTGTGGCTTGTGGAAGTGGCACAATTTTTTTTTTTTTTTATCTGAGAGTGACACTGCCCAAAAAAGTTGGCCACTCATGGTTTAAAGCCATGGTTGCATCTCTTGAATGACATCATTTGTGTTGTCAAATTTCTGACCTCGTAATAATTTTTTAGCTCTGGAAATAAGAAAAAGTTACTAGGGGTGAGATTGGGGGAATAGAGTAGATGTGGCATAATTTCGTAGCCACATCGCTTTAATTCCTCAACCACACCTCGAGATGACTGATTGTTGGCATGAAGACGTACGGCTTTGTTGATGATATTACGTCGTTCCTTGATCAGATGGTCACGCAATTTACTCAGCAGTGTGCTGTAATAGGCACTTGTAAAGGTCTGTTCCGATGACTATTCAAAAAAAAAAAAAGCAGTATGACCTTCCTTGTCGAATTCTATATTTTAGCCATCTTGGGTGAAGATGAGTCACTGCACTTCTATTACTTCTACTCTTTGAATCACAATGGTAGATCCGATTCATCCATAGTTCCCGGGCAACCGAAAAATTCCTTTTCGTCTTGCTCCAAAAAGTTCATCTCTTTTGACTGGTCGTGTCGTGTTTGCTTTCGAAAAGGAGTCTGTAATTGTGAAACCGAGCGTCCTGACACCTTTGACATGTGCAGTTCTTCGCAAATTATTTTCCACACACTGCCGGAGTTAAGATCACTATCATTTGAATTGTTGCTCTTCAGTTTAATGGGATAAAGTCTTTCATTTTCTTCACTGTAGCTCTTTGACTCCAGTCCAGGGCCAATTCTAGCAGGTGTGCAGCTCGTGCACCACACGAGGGCGGCCGAAACAAGGGGCGGCCGCATATAGTTCTATCAATCAATCAAAATTTTGTGCAATTTCTCAAAATAAATCTTATAATAAGTTCAATAAGTATGCTGAATTTTAAATAGTTTTTGAAATATCAAAATAAGTCTCGATTTCCCGATAGCAAAGCATAGACAAGAAACACAAAATGTTAGTGCACAGTGTGTTGGTTTACGCACATTGTCCATTAATGTCTACTTTTTTCGTACATCCTTCATTTGATTGATAGCAAAGTTTGTGAAAGAGCTGGCTATACCACAATAGAAGTTTTTTTTTTCATCTTAACACTAAAAGATTTTCCTTCTGGGAATGAACAAAATATGGAAAACGCCAGAGATTTCAGAGGGGTGTGAAATGAAAGAGAGATGGTTTCGCATTAGTTTTCTGTATTATTGGACTATTGTACTGTATCATCGGAAGAATTCGTTGCAGTACATGATGATAATTGTGTGTGCAGCCCTAATCATGACAGGCAAAGACATTTTGGAGTTTGTTCAGAGCTCAAAAAATATCATTGATACAGATTCCGTCGGTGAAAATAAAATGAATATTGCATCTCCTGTTCCCGAGTCTTCCAAAATGAGGAACATCATGAAAAAAGTATGAGCAGTTATTTAGACGCACATTCCATTGGTGAAATGAATATCAAAATGAACGAGAGACATCGAACAATTTCTGGACTATTTGATAATAAAAAAGACAATGCAAGGAAAATATCAGATTATTTTCCAAAAACTCAATAAATGTTTTGTTTTTCAAAAAACTTGAAAATTTTGCATTAGATTTCGTTAAGTTCTTGTGAATGGTTTTTTCATTGATTTTTATTAAATACATGCATATATACACATCTATGTAAATAAAGTGTACTTTAATAAGCTTAATTTTTTGAATATATGTCTTTTTTTGCAATATCCTTTAACACGAAATTCTTTTAACACTAATAAATATTTCAGTCCTTTCAGTTTCGTGTTAAACGATTTTCACTGCACATAGATTTGACCGCATATATGTGTACCCCATCTCCTGGTTGAGGAGTAATGAAATGTAATCTTATCCACTCAGCCCAGTACTTAAACTTTCAACGTTTGCGACCCAATATTTAATCATAATTTTCATCGTCTCCCCCTTTCCCACTATTCAATAACAATGTATTGAATTCAATAATACTATACTTTGACGTTAGTTACAATGCGACTTAAATCTCTTAAGTGCCGCTGACGTTTATAAACGTCTCGCTCAGCCAAAGCGTTAACTTCCCCGAACGTATATATACGTCTTTCCGAAATTCGATCTTTTCTGTGCTCTGCTAACTATAAAATTATTCCAAAGGCTTTGAAATGCAATAAAAGAACTTTGATAGTGTTTGCGAAGGATTTACTTATTTCAGAGGATTTGCTTATTTTTATTTCTTTTTTCCCCTCCCCAATACCTCACATTCACACGCCAATCGGAAAACGGTGGCATTGGGGAGTGAATCGCGTAAGTTTTAATCGGCAGTTAAGGGATTAATTATAAACCGTACAAATGATCAAGATAAGAGTTTATTTTTGTATATAATTTTATATATGACAAGCCCATCGGGTCACTTGTAATTATTAAACTTGTTAACTTATAGTATTGTTAAATTAATCACATAAAATATTAATAGTCAATTTGTTTTTGTTTTTTGTTGCTACATACGTCGAGAGAAATTTTTATAATATAAATAAGTTGCTCAAAATGGCATTTAAATGTTTATAACTGTGTGTGGAACTTCTATGTATTCTGCAAATTTCGCAGTCTAAAATTTAGAAGCTGTTCCTGTTTAAATGTAAGTTTTAACGTCGAATCAGTTGATTGTCGATAAGTTGTTCTTTTCCCTTCATTGGCAAGTCTTCTAATTTATGCATTCTAGTTTAGTTTTCTCTGAGAAATATTATTTTACGGGTGTTGGGTGTGCAAAACATTGCACTAGCGAGTATAAAATAATTTTGTGGAACCCTAGATCGTAAGCAACAGAATACTTATAATATAGGTAGAACATATAAAGAAAAAATGTTTTAATATTTTTCATTGTTATAATAGAAACTGCAAGAAATTATTGAAAAAAAGAGGCTGTCCGGTACCGAATTTATGTTTTACATTCCCTCGTGAGAAAATACGATTTTAGGTACTCTAGTGTTTATATAAACCCCATCGAGGACATTAATCTATTTTGCATACATGTTTATTTTTTCTTTTCGAATTTTTATTTTGACTTGTGGTGTCCCCGGATATGCTTGGTTGAACACCAAGTCTCCGTGGAACAGTTTGAAAATTGATCGTATTGGCGTTGTGAGAAGGAACTGAAGAAAAAAAATGAGAAATGGGAGGGGCAACCACCATTGTTTTGAGAAACACAGGAAACAATCGTGTTTTTGTACCTTTTTTTATAGAAGTAAATGATACGTTCATTTGTATACTATAGATTTTATAGAAGGAGATAATAAATAGAAGCACTAGTGCTTAAACATTTGCATACATCAGCGCATTTTTCCCACGATCACCTTTGACCATGGTTCAAACTTACGAGGTCCGTCGCCAAAAGCCTTCGAGTAGCTGAATAGTGCGACGTTAACTTTCACTCACTCACCCACGACCTCCTTACGTAAACAACATGCTTTTACTTCTAATTTAAAAAAAAAAAAATCTGAAAAGATTTGCCTCTTGTGTGGTTGTCTTTTGTTCGAAACGAGCAGTCAGGAGTTTGTAGTCACAACAAACATTTCTCTTACTAACTTCGCAATGTCGAGCCATGGCTATTTTGCACAGGTAATTATTCCTCTAAATTTTGTCTTAATAATAAATAATAATAAATGATGATTTGTTTTTCAAAAAGTTTCCCGTTAGCTATGCCCCTATGTGAAACAAAACATTTTAATAAAAAAAAAAAAGCCTCGAAATTTATGTAACATCTCCTGTATGTATGCATTACGTTTAAGACTGAATTGATGAAGCCGTGTTGAATTGTTTCCAAATATTTAGCCTGATACATTCTTTTATAAATTAAGTATCAAAATTGTCTGTTACTGTCGGTTTTGGTATACGATCAGATCATTCTTTTATTTTATTGTTGCTCTAAGAATTTCAGATATATTTATTCATGCAACAGGTTTAAATATATTTTAAAAATAATTTAAAAACATTATTTCCCCATTTAGAAATTGGCTATAAATACGTAGGAAATAATCTGTTTATATAGTCAACTTTTTTTTTTTTTAAATCAACATATTTTAGATATACTATTTAGTGTTTAAGTTTAAAAATTTGCTTTCCATATTTAACGGTAATTTGCAACAAAAATTAATTTCTAATGAAAAATTATTTGGAATCATTTTCTTAGTTTTATTATTTTTACCTCTACTTGTATATTAAAAATAATGTGACATTTATCAATCTATGAAAAATCACTTTAAATTAACGTAGAGGAGAAAAAAAAAACAATTTGTGTGTGTGTGTGTGTGAATTTTAAATGGATTTCTTTATTAACGATTTTTAATCTAAATATCGTACAAAGGCACTTTTAATATTACTAGCTATAGTCCATTTCAATATTTGCCAGCAAATATACAGTCATTAACACGAGATATATTTTTTTACTACATCAGAATCTACGTTGCATTAATAAAAGAAAAAAAACCCCACCTCACTTTATATTGTATGTTCGTGTGTGTACGGCTCATACATTAAATCTCGTCTTTAATGACGCTGCCAGCTCCATTGGTGAAATTTCTTTTTTTTTTTTTTAATATGGTACAAGAGGTATTAATTACTTTTCTGCGTCCTCATATCGATGGTATTTACCAAAATAAACACGTGAAAAGTCTAACTTTAAAACCATTAAGGAAACAAGGAGTGAAGGTCATATATCAATACTATTAGACCTCTTAAACAAGATCTAAAAAATTATTACAGCATTAAGTACTTTTATTGAAGATACCGTCAGAGACAGGAAAAAAAATTGAAACATTTAAATTTGTGTTCAATTTTTTAATTTGGTATGATTTATCAAGAATTGATGTATTGAGTTAATTAATTTAAAATCCTAAATTAAACATCGTGGAATGCATTGAAGGCTTAGATAATCTTAAAAAATATTTAGTTTCCCAAAGATCTGATGATAACTTTAAGATATCTGTCGATTCAGTAACAACACTTGATAGAGATTTAGGTATTGATAACGAATTTTCCATTTCGAAGCTCAGGAAAAGGTCTATTTATTTGTTTACGAGAGCAGTGATGAACCAGCATCAAACTCCTTCCAGTAATTCACGATCTCTTCATCTAATGGACGATTTAACTTATTATCTGAGTGCTGTTCGATATTCTACTTTCTGTATTTCGCAACATTTCTGATGATGATCTCATGAAAGCCTGAAACGGACTTGAATATTAAGTTACAGGTACAGAAGGAAAGAAGTATTGTGAAAGATATAGACGGCGTACAACCCTTAAATGAAATGACTTCATTCAAAGATATTTTTCCAGGTAAAAACAGCCAATTGAGGTATTAGAAATTATAGTCAAGAATGATCTCCAAATTTTGCTCAAGCAATAAGAATTTTTTAACCTTACCTGTTTCTCTAGCTTCATGGGAAAGAAGTTTCAGTAAGTGAAAAATTATTAAAAATTACTCGAGAAATAATATGATACAAGAAAGGCTTTCATAGATTTAATCATCATCTCTCTTGAATCTAAAATCTCAGAAACAATGGATTTCATCGAATCTATTGACAAATTTGCTTCTCAGAAAGCCAGAAAAGTTATTTTATATTAAGGTAACCGACTACGTTCGGAACCGTGATTTTGCAAAAGAGTAAAAATGGATAATATTTATGATATTTAGTGTCACTTAGATTGGAAAATGTATATAAAACTGTTTTAAGAATAGTATTACAATAAAAAATTAATTAAGTACAATATTTTGACAAAAAATGAACATAGAATGACCCATTTTCAAAATATTCTCCTTTTGTGAAAAATGCTTCTATTATAATAATATTTTGCCTGTATATAGCTCAGACCTCTGTACAGAGTCTCAACTAGAATTTTTGAAATATATAACTTAGAAGTGGGTTTATCCATATTTTACGACAACAGAGGGGAGCAATTTTAAGAAAAAAACGCCAATAATTATTTCAATTTTTGGTAACTGAAAATAATGTGAATTTTTCAAAAATTCTAGTTGAGCCTCTGTAGAGAGGTCTGAGCTATATACAGGCAAAATATTATTATAATAGAAGCATTTTCCACAAAAGGAGAACATTTTGAAAAAAGATTATTCTAAGTTAATTTTTTGCCAAAATTTTGTATTTAAATAACATTTTTTTTGTCAAAATGTCCTTAAAAAAATTTATGCATGCATTCTAACCTGAGTGACACTAAATATCATGAAAAGTATCCATTTATGCGCTTTTTTAAAATCACGGTTCCGAACGTAGTCGGATACCTTAATGTTTTACTTTTTACTTTAATACAGGTAGATGAGTTTATAGCGTCAACTTTTTAAGTATTAGTCAAAATATGAAAAATTCTCTAGAGGGGCGGCACATTTGGTCTTTGCACGCGGGTGGCCGACATCCTAGGATCGGCCTTGCTCCAGTCACAGTATTTCGATTCCGCTTAATGTGATATTTTTTAAAAGAACTAAAGAGAGAGCCCTTTTTTCCAACCCGAAGTAGATTTGCTTCATTTAAATTTTCTTTCCATTAGCAGCAGTGGTCATGTTGTGATTTTTGCAAATATTGGAAACTGTTGATTTTGATAAGGAGAATTCCGATTGATTGATTCCTCTTTTAACACTACTATGATGGTAAAATGTTTAATCTGAAACGCTCATATGGATATGAAAACAGCGTCAGGAGATAAAAAAAAAGTAAGTCAGACGACTCCTCTGTCATTCAGTTCATTGTTTTGATTTTTCAGGGGGGAGGGGGGTATGAAGAATGGGGTCTGTGAAATGAACCAATGAATTTCCTAGAAACGGTTTTGAGGATGGGAAATTAAATATGTTGTTCATTGGGTAGTGGACCAATGGTCGATTCCTAGAAACGACGGGGAAGGTGGTAGAGTGAAATAAGATTACTGTTCATTGGTTAGCGGACCAGGCAATGATTCCTAGAAACAGCGGGTAGAGTCGAAGACTGGGATTTTAGACAGAAGCTTAGGAATGTTTTCTTTCGGTATCCTTATACGTATGTCAGTAGCGCATACAAAAAATTTTCAGGGGGGGTCCAGGGTCGATAGTCCACCATTTTGGTATCATGCTCCAATACACCGTACAACATATTCTTTTGATTTTGTCGATTTTCGGGAACGAAAACAATACAAAATTAATTCTTGCATAAATAATTAGCATTAATTAATAAAATTAATTATTAGTAACAAATACATAATTAAATTTTACGTAATATATACATAGGATTATAACCAATCGAAAAAAAACCAAGGGCTATTGGGGGGGGGGGGGCCGGACCCCCTAGGACCCCCCCTTGTGTGCGCCACTGACGTATATGCAAAATTAAAGAAACTTTCTCTAATTCCTATAGTATTTCAGCAGGTGCGCAGCAGAGTAGCTTATTAGGCCCCCTGCTGTTTAATCTTTACATTAATAATATTACAGACAACTCACTAACATTAGATTGTACACAGATAGATGGTACGGCCGACCTAGCTACATGTAAAACTTTAAATTCTATCACTTTTGCATTAAATTAACACCCAAAGCTACTTGAAACATTCTACGATGGATGGAAAATTAGTATTAATGTTGACAATCCTCTGCTGTAATTTTCTCTAGAAAAAAGACTACACTACTCATCATGTACAATAAATGCATCCCTTGGTCTCAAGAAACTAAATACAGGCAACACATTACACGTCTAAGAGAAATTTCGGAGATTTGTTTAAACTTTTCCCCTGAATTTTCCGGAATTCGTATTTAACATAGAAAACAAAGTGCTTCTCTATACTGTCGTTATGCGTAATTGCCTATGCTTGTCCAGTTTGGGGCTATGCGGCTAATAGTAATATCAGAATATTTGAAACTATTCAAAATTCTATCATTCAAATTGTCATCAAAGTAACCAGATACAGGCATAATGATGACATCTGAAAAGCATAAAAAAATTCAAGTTTTAAATCGCATGTTCAAAATACTGCAATTCCTCACACTGACAATATCAATATGCAAAACTTAAATAACTAGGATCCAAATAATAAAACCAAAATTATCCATATTCCGCCAAAATTCACCATAACCTTAAATTTCTCACAATAATTTTTAATTTTTATTCTTGCACAATTAGAAAATTTAATTTTTATTTCTTATTTTTCCTTTAAATTTACTTTAATTTTCTCTTCAAAATTTTTCCTACCCCACTGGATAAGCTCCACCCGTAGTTCTATACGTAACTTTATGCAACCCCTTTGCAGCCAATGATGGTCAATTTCCTCACCAACACTCGACCAACCAGTGAGCATACTCTTGGCTCTCACTAAAGTGAATTTTCACATCTGAAAACTCCAAGTATGATCTTTTAGGCACCCCCCTTCCCCGATCTCCTGGCCGCGGTAGCCGAGTGGTATAGGTATCGGATCGTAGCTTGCCTTGTCACGAGTTCGAGCCCAGTACCACTAAAGACCCGCCGTGTAGGGCAGCCATGCACGTTAAATCTGTTGAGAGCTGAAACGTCCTCCCGTTGGTGTGGTGTGGTAGTTAGGAGAGGGGGTTGCCAGCTCAGGTGTCGTCCACATCACTTGACCATGGTTCAAAATTACGTGGTCCGTCGCCAAAAGCCCTCGTGTAGCTGAACAGTGCTAATATTCAATCAATCAATCCCCGATCTCTTTGCAGCAATCAATCGCCGTTGAGTATTCCGCAGAATACAAAATTCTACTTTCGTTACTGCAACAACATCACAGTCAACCAGATATGGGATTAAGGTTC
>BMAV01015131.1:0-59112 GCA_019973955.1 Trichonephila inaurata madagascariensis
ACCCATTTCAAGACAGAAAAAGAATAGCCAAAGACTCTAATCCAAAATCTTTTTTCTTTAAATTTAGTATGCAAGGAACTAAGAATAATCCCTAATCACAATTAAATATTGAATTAAAATATTGATCACTACAGATATAATTTTATCGCTGAGTTTAATTTGAAAATAAGTCAAAATGTTAGAATTACGTAGATTAATAAGGAATGAACTACATACAAATACTTCAGATTTGCTTTAAAATCTTACATTTATCCACACAAAAGTTACATTATTTAAAATATGTATTTATTTCATTTTGTTTTTTTAAAAATTATTTCAGAAAGCTCTTAATACTTATTTATAACACTAGATTGCCCAAGGAAGTCATTTTGACTGCTTTTTAATATCAAATAGAAAAACAATTATGTATATAATGACACAATAGAATATATTAGAATATATTTTTTTCCAAGTGAAATAAATTTTTTTTATTGTTAATATTTACTAATAACTTGTTATATGACTGCAAATAATATAAAAAAAATATAAAAAATTAATTTTAAACAAATTTCTTGACGCATTAGTTATTCTCTCACAATGAAGTCATTTTCACTGCTTTTGGGCAATATAGTTTGGTATATACTAAGTTTCAGTCTTTCTAGAGTTAAAATGCGAAATTACTTTTTTCCAAATAAGTATTCATTATTAAAATTTTTGGAAATTCACTACTATTGACGCAGTAAAAAGCTGTTAAATGAATAGCATATGCAACAAACCTGTGTAACAGTTTGCTAATGTGAGTGACATCTGAAATTGTTTTTATACATAATATAGTATGTTTGATTTATGAATTTATTGGTGGAATTTTCATCGCTCAAACAAACAAACAATTAAAACCATTTTAGAACATTACAAAAACTTCATAATGCCTTTCTCAATTGATCAATGCCTCTAACATCTATTGTTGCTAAGTGCATTTGTATTGATGCAAATTTAAATAGGATACAACATCACGCTTCTGTTTCAATTAGTTCGAAAGCTTTAATTATAGTTAACGCCCTTTTCTCAGTAATTCAACTTGCACTAGACTATAAAATAACTTCTATTAAAAGGACAGACAGCTAAAATAATTTTCCTGCCACTACTTGCTTAATTTTAATTCACATTATGTCTCTTGAGAATTTTCCCAGCTACTTTAGACATAGCAGAAACAGGTCTACCAGGAAATGCTGAAACATAGGGTACTTTATCTGTGAATCCAGTTTAATCGCTTAAATTTTACACAATGGAAACTATTCATTTATTCGTATGTAACTGTAATAAGTCCGTAGAAAAGAATAGTTCATTTGAATTAGAATTCACACTCTTCACGGTCCCCAATTTGAGTTACAGTTTTCGAAATTATTAATTTTATGCTGAAGTTTGAGTAAGTTTTAGTAGGGAGTGCCGGAAATATTTTAGTGTGAGGAGAAAGTAAACAGTAAAAAATGCAACATTTAACTTGTATTATAAACAAGTAATATAAAAAAATTATAAGTCAATTACTACTAAGAAACAACAAAGAAAAATTTTATTTTAGTTACTTTTTATCAAATAATTACAATAAATATAAATATGTACTATATACATATTAGAGAATCACAACATTAAATGGCAATAAATTTCTATTAACTATCATTACAGTATCGTACTGTCATTCAAAACAATCGTGTATACAAGATTTAAATTCGACTGAATGCTTTAAAACGTGAGAAAAAGAAATCTTTTAAAGCTTTGTTCCATGTCGCTGAAATTAAAGCCATTGTTACTGTGTCTGTAATTCTTTAAATAATTAGTTTCAGTCAATTAATTTTAGTTAATTATAATTAAATTATTGTATTGTCACCCAAAACAATCATGTATAGAAAATTTCAGCACAAATGAGTGCTTTAAAATGTGAGAAAAAAAAACCTTTTAAAGTTTTGACATAAGCCGCCAAAATGGGTGCTAAGTCGCCAACGTGGCTGTATTTGTAATTCTTTAAAAATTACTTTTAATCAATTAATTTTTATTAATAATTACTAAACTACCATATTGTCATCCAAAATAATCGTATATATAAATTTTAGCTCAAATGAGTGCTTTAAATATATTTTATTAAAGATTTAGAATTTGAACAAGATAAAAATATATATATAATGACAGAGTAAGCTGATAGAGTAGGAATTGAAAAAAATGTATAATTAAAATGTTTCTCAATCACGAGATAGATTTTTACCTATATTTTAAGAATAAATTCTATTTGCTACAAATACGAGTACTTTTAAAAACTAATTTAATTTGCGTTCATATATAATAATGAAAATAAATGCTTTAGATCAGTACTTTCACGGATAACTTAACTATGGATATGGATAATTGTGCAATAAAAATGCCATTAAAAGTTTTCTTTTCAACAAAATTATTATTTACTTCGAATATTAAATATATACTTGCGCTATGCAAAATGCTTTAAATTTTTCATAAAAAATTGACTTATTAAAATAACAAGATTTATTCTTAACAGGAAGGAAAAAAGAGCTGCTTAGAATAAGGGTCATAAATCGATGATCCTTTAATTTTGTCTGATAAATGTATTCTTCCATTCACAATTATTTAATACAAATAAGAGTGTGTAACGGGAATCCATCATACTTTTAGAAATTATATACAAATTTAAAAACACAAGCTTTGAAATTCATTCAAAATTGGAGATATTAATTTAAGATCCATATTAAAACTATTTGAAAAACTCTAGAGATAAGTAGAATAAATTGCACTTCAAGATGATAACATTTAATTATGCTGCAGAAGACTCTATATGTGAAAAGTGGTATATTATAACTTTTTAAAATTTTAATAAATTCGGATCATATACCATTAGAAATCTGTAGCTTAATTTGTTCAAATTATTTCATATAATAACTGCACTGTATATATAATATACTTTAGATTTTGCGCTGTTCAGAAGGTTTATGCAAATGAATCTTTTAAATTATTCACACATTCTGATTTTAGTTTTCAGAGATATAAAATTCCATTCTCAATTCTTACCCAGAAAATATGTTTTGGTCAATGAAGTTCACTGTAGACCGGTGCTTCTCAAACTTTATATATTTGCGACCCAATATTCAATCATAATTTTCATCGCACACCCTTCCCTCCATTAGATAACAATGTATTGAATTGAATAACTCTATACTTTGATGCTAAAGTTACAGAACAACTTTAACCTCTTAAATTTCACCGGTGTTCATAAACGCCTATCTCAGCCAAAATCTTAATTGCCCCGGACGTATATATACGTCTTTCCGAAGTACGATCTTTTATGTGCACTGCTATCCATAAAATTATTCCAAAGGTTTTGAAATGCAATAAAAGGACCTTGACAGTGTTTGCGAAGGATTTGCTTATTTAAGGATTTCTTTTACTTATACCTTTTCTTCCTATCCCAATATATAACATACACGCGCCTCCGTGAAAAACAGTGGCATTGGGGAGCGAATGATTAACTTTTAATCTAATAAGGGATTAATTATAAATCATACAAAATTATTAAGATAAGTGTTAATTTTCGCATATAATTTTATATATGACAAGCTCATGGGTCCCTGGTCATTATTAAACTTTTTCTGAACGTAGTATTTTTAAACTAATTATAAAATGCATTGTACAGCACATTGTGTAGCAAAAGAGTGTTATATCAGAGTGCAAATGTACATTTTGTTCTTTATTATGCCAGAATGTATTGTGCTTGTTTACTTTCTGTAAATTAATAACTTTTAAAATAATCTTTTGTTTTCTACATTTCAATTTGCTCGCGCCACCTAGGGGGGCGCGCCCCACAGTTTGAGAAACACTGCTGTAGAAACTAGACAATATTATAGAAAATCCTTTTATAACAACTTTTTAATTTAAACTTGCTAACAATTTCGAAGTTTTCAAAGTACCGAAATCATTCTTTTGCTTGTTTTTCTGAGTTAAATAAAACTTCATACTATACCATTACTCGTATAAAAAATTAATTTAAAATATATTATCTTAGTAAAGTTCTCTAAGTTCTTTTGCTGTAGAACTTAAGAAAGCTTATGTGGGCTTGCGTGGACCGTATTAGACTCAGAAGACAATTCAAACTTAGGTCAGTT
The DNA here is from genome assembly GCA_019973955.1 of Trichonephila inaurata madagascariensis. Lineage (NCBI taxonomy): Eukaryota > Metazoa > Arthropoda > Arachnida > Araneae > Nephilidae > Trichonephila > Trichonephila inaurata. Next base: position 4,143 of record BMAV01015131.1, read on the forward strand.
AGTAAACAATATTTTATCTATGGCTTTGTTTATAAATATTCCAATATTTTCTTGAAATACGTGGATTTTTAAATTGTTTCCAAAAAATATTTTAAATATTGTAAAAATATTTTTCTTTGAAAACTTTAAGAAAATGTAAAGAAATAAATTGAAATGCTTTTTCTTATTTGGAATATCAAATATTATTTCTTCCAAAGACAGAAATTAAATTATAGGAATGTAATAAAAAAGCTTTTTGTATTTTGTTTCTGTAACTATGCATTTATTGCTATTAAATCAATAGTACTATGCTATTGCATATTCAACTCCTTATTTAACAATTTTATCGTTACTTTTATTAGCATAAGATGTCCAATTGGTTAAACTACATTAATAATTGTATGCACCAGAATCCTTTATTTTCCTAAAATTTATGGTTTAGAGAATCACAAAAATAAAGATTTTCTGAATTAATGATTGAACATCAAAACATTAGTTTGCTTCTTGAAACAAAAAAACGCATTATTTACCGAAAAAATATGCGTTCAGTAATGCTTATTTGTTAGAGCTTAAAAAGAAAGACAGAATATAACATACATAGTAATAGCTTATCAATGTACTACTTTTTCACTCAATCTTTTACTACCTCGCCAATATTTAATAATCTTATAAAGTTGGGGTCCTTACAGACTTATGATATATATAATAAATTTGAATCAAAATAATATAATTTTTCTCAGTGAAATTTCGAACTTTGAAATTGAATTTCATTTTTGTATCGATAGTTTTAAGTGAGTGCAGTAACTCATCTATTTCAATATTTCTCTTACGCAAATTTCCAATGAAGTAAGACATTTTATTTATATTTTCATTCTCAGTGTTTTATTTTCAATCCTGTTATCGATAAACAATACATCGATTCCAAATCACACTGTAAAGATTTAGAATAAATAAAAGAAAACAATTTTAAGAATCTTTCAACTTCAAGAATTTTTCTTAGTGATGGCAGAGGAAACTTTCGAATAACAATGAATTATTTGATTCTTATTTCTAAAGAAGTTGTAGAAACATGCGTTACGATTTCCTCATTTTACTGTTTAATGGAATTAATCAAAATGATTATTAGATTTTTGGATACATAAAAGAAGATAATTATGATACGAAACAATAGTTACTAAACAGCACCCTAAATCGAATTATTGATTCTGAGAAATGTTATCTCACGAAATTTGACGTTAAGCGAATAAATTTATTAAAGGAAATCAATTCAATTCAAGGTAAGCTCTAATTTAGATATTTACGTATACTTAGTTTCGTTGAAAATGTCAGATTTGTGTATAAGGAAGTGGTATTAATATCTTCATGAATGTAATATACATATACTATATGTTGCATAAATTGTATAGCAATATAAATTTTACCAATACTTTTACTAAGCATTTATCACTTTAATTACAATAGTAATTTAGTTTTCAACAGATCGATAAATGTAAATGCTTACGGTATAAGGAATTTTTTGATTAAAATACCACCATGTAGTTACAGGGAAATTTGAAAACTATATATTATAAAGTAAAATTATAAAGTAAGAAAATTATAAAGTAAATGATATAATATGTGAAGATACAAAATTTTATTTAATTATTTCTAACTATAGCACTATTAATGTAAATATTCATTATATTAAAGTTTGTACATAATATATTCCAAAGTAAATCATGTCTAATTTTACTTTATAAAAGTACCACTTCAAGAGCTTGTTTGCAGATAATCAACTTAACAGTTCTATTTGTACATTCAACACCATAGAAGAAATATGGGACATGTCGCAAAGATTGTACTATGACCGATACTATTAGATCTAGGTTGACAGCCTGGTTTAAAGACAGAAAAGTTAACGCTTCTTTTTACACCTTTTTTATTGTTATTTTTATTTACTTTATATTTGATCACAATTTATTTCTGTTAAAAGAGTACTGCATGTTAATTCGTATCAAGTGAATATTTCAGGGAAAACATTTGATAAATGAAAAAATTGTGATCACTGTACGCTTAGTTAGCTTTTCTTCATTAAGAGCATTACTTTAATATTTATGAAATATATATAGTAAGGATATAAATCAGAAAAATATTCTTATAAACATATTTTGAAAAGTTAAAATATATTTTAAAAATACCTAGAAATTATTGACCGGTTCTCATATGGTCGATCTTTGTCGACCATATCGTTGTGGGTCAGCGTAAGTTAGAGGTGTGGGATTCTCGAAATGAAGAGACATTTTAGAATTCTTAATATGACTTTAATTAAGAGTTTAACTTAAATTACTTATATATTGAACAAACTTATATTAAGTGAGAATAAACCAAAACACGTAGCCGTAGATAACACAGATCGCACAATTGGATCACTTATCTAAATAATTATATTATCCGCCTACTCTCAATCCTAATAATATTTCGAATTCGGAAAATAATCTTCCTACCTGGAATTTCCGCAACGGTTCAATCAACTTCAGATATTCAGTTAGGCTCGAGTGCAATAGTATGCACCTTGTAGTATTGGCTAGATGTCCGTGATTCTTGGGTAGGCCGTCAAATTACACTTCTATCTTTTCCAAACTGAACTTTCTCTAAATTGCCCTCCAGCTTACTAAAACTTCTGTCCTTTTAAAGGCTATCTTATTTGCATTTATACCTTCGTTTCACTTCTTGGATTTGGGTTGGAAAAGATTTGAAATTAATCTTGGCCGTCAAAGAACACAGATGTTATGTTAGAGAAAGGACGCGTGAGCCGTCACACGGTTTTCAAAAAATGTTAATTCAAATATATGAACGTGAAATTTGATTGAAATACATTTCTTCTTTATATGTTTCTCTTGTATTGTTTAATAAAATTATTTTTTTTAAAAAAAATTGTAAATAAGATTTTGGTAATGAGATACTTGATTATGTAAGAATACTATTTTAATACCGGATACTTCTTACCTTACGTTTAATTATATAGCATTCTGACAAGTGGAATTCATGCACTAACTTCATCTAAAAAACGTGAATTTTAGTCTTTTTCAGAAGTATAAAACCAAAGTAGCATTAAAAAAAGGAAGCAGAGAGTTATTTCACTATTTCTACAACTTAAAATTATGAATGCATGTTAACAATAAGCTCTGTATTAAGCGGATAATTGTAAATTGTTGTTGACGTTGAATGTGTAAATTCAGTTTCCTTTAAAGAAAATTATTTTAAAAATACATTTAATACAATTTTCAGATCCTAAAGTTTTTATATTACTATGCATTTCAAGCAAATAATTGTAAACAATTATTTCTGAGAACATTTTAATGATGTTTACTTATACTTGAAAGAATATTTGTTATTCATTTAACTCTTAACGAAAATACGATCAAATACATTTTTACTGATTAATCATTGTTATAAATATTTGAATATTAAAAACAGAGGGTTCTTGTTTATTTGTTTCTCAATACGCAAATATATATTTTTAAAATTTAAGTCTTATAAAGGACGTATTTGTTATGTTCTCGTTTTTATTATAAAGCAAACTAATTTCATTTTCTCTTCTGCTAATGCTTTCAAATATTACTCAAAGCAAAACATGCATTAATGAAATATTAAAAACAACTATCTCTTTTATGACTCATTCCCTTTTGCCTTATTTTAGTAGCATTTTATTTACAAAATATTTATAATGTATTCAAAGTATATTCTACAATAAACTATTCACTCTAAAGAGTTCGAAATATTTCTTTATATATACCACCGGGTGTTTCAAAAGTTGCACACATCCACATGGGAATCCATGATGCCTAAAAACCAAAAGGGTTTGTTGAGATTTTTGTCACTACAGGGCAGCAGGGGCCCCTCATAAGAAGTTTTGAACGTAGCAGGTATCATTTTTTCAAAATACTTGTGAGTTGTAGTTAGTTGAGCCCAACGGGAGGTGCATGATGTTTTTCTAAGAGCAAAGAATAGCTATCGTGGAGTGGTCCGTCGCCAAAAGCCCTCGTGTAACTTAACAGTGCAACGTTAATATTCAATCAATCAATCAATAGCTATCTGGAATTTTATTTCGCTACAAAATCACATTGCCGTGTAATAAATGCATTTCAGCATAAATGTCTAGGTGAAATAGCACCAAATGCATCAACGATAACAACTTTAGAGCAACGGTTTCGTGACACATGATCAATTGCAGACAGGAAGCGATCGGGTAGAGCGTCAATGGTGAAAACGAAAGTGGCAGATGTGGAGATCACTTTACAAAGAAGTTTAAAGGAAAGATCGTTCATCTACATAAGCATCATTACGGAAATCATATACTTTCTGAACAGTGATGAACGGAACGCTTGGTTGCAGCAAGATGGTGGAACGTGTCTTACATCACGGGACAGTATGGAAGTTTTAATTGAATTTTTTGATGATCGTGGCATTTCTGAAGGACCTTGGCCACCATGTTCAGAGGACGTCAATTCCAGAACTTTTCCTTTGAGGATATCTGAAAAATGTCGCCTTCAGGAATAATTCCCATACGCTTAAGAGTAACATTCTTCATGCAGTATCGGACATTAATTTTCACGCTCTTCGTAAAGTGTCAATTAATATGGTAAAAAGAGTTCGACTGTGTGCCAAGGAAAACGGACATTATTTTGAACATTTACTGTGATTTTACCATGTCTGATACCTGCCAATAAAGATAACCATTCAACCTTTGTTTTTCCGTTGTTTTGTTTGTTAACATAATTCATCTGTCTTTAAAACTCAACCACAAAGGTTGATGTGCGCGATTTTTGAAACACCCGTTATTTTCAGAAAGATTATTCACTTTATTATTACTCCTTCAAAAGTTAAGGCATTTAACGCAACACACATCATCAATTCGTGATATGGTTTTTTTTCATATTTTTTACTGCTACCTCACTATTAAATCATTACTATTTCATGGTCATTTTTAAACAGAATGTCTTAGAAATTTCTCATACGAGTGTAAGCATTCAAAAATACAGCTGCATGTCCCACTTACTTTATTTCATATCATTCGACACATGATGTAGTTAGAGTTTTTCTTTAGCATTGAGTAAATTAGTGCTTCTCAAAGTTTCAGTATTCGCGACCGAATATTCAATAATAATTTTCATCGCGCGCCCTCCTCATACAATAACAATGCATTGAATTCACTAATAGTATACTTTAACGCTAAAGCTTCAACACGACTTTAACCTCTTAAGTGCCACTGGCGTATATAAACTTCTCGTTCAGCTCTAAAGCGTTAATTTCCCCGAAAGTATATATACGTCTCTCCGAAGTACGGTTTTTTCTGTGCACTGTTATCCATAAAATTATTCCGAAGGCTTGGTAATGCAATAAAAGGACTTTGATAGTGTTTGCGAAGGATTTACTTTTTTTTCAGATTATTTCCTTCTTTATTCCTTGCTCCAACGTGGAAAATGGTTGGCATTGGGAAGCTATTCACGTAACTTTTAATCGGCAGTTAAGGGATTAATTATAAAGAGTAACACACACACACACAATTGTCAAGATAAGTGTTAATTTTTGTATATAATTTTATATTTGATAAACTCATGGGGTCACTGGTAATTATTAAACTTGTTCTTAACTTTGTACTGTTAAATTAATTATAAGATACATTGTGTAGCACTGATACATTTATAAGTGTAATATATCAATGTAAATATGTATTTTATTCTTTATTATGCGTCAGAATGTATTTATTAGTTTACTGATGGTAAACAAACAAATTTAATTAAATACAATTTTGTTTTCGACTTTTCAATATGCTCGCGCCCCCCTCGTAGAGTTGTCACGGCCCCAAAGGGGGGCGCTCCCCACAGTTTGAGAAACGCTGGAGTAAATGCTTACGAAAAAGGCCTGATAACAATTTGTTATTATTAACAATTGTGTACACGTATATATTTGTCTATTACAAAATTTAATGTCTAAAAACTCTCATCTAACCATTAATTTACAACCAAATATATTTTAATGAAAGTTATAGAACCAAATTCTAAGCATTATTACAGAAACAGAACAAAAGAAATGATTCGAAAAAAGCTACAAACCTTTTTTTTGTTCTCCTTTCTTCAAGATAATGATAAATTCCAAACATGTTGAATATTTTCATTATCATCACCCCTACTTAAACCTCAACGAAACCCCTCGTTACATCAACCCTCTTGAGACATCATTAAATTGCTAACGAAGCTGCTTAAATCCATCCCGGTGGACCAATAAGCTTCCTTGTCATACCTGTAATAACTTCTCACGCAATTTAGTCATTTTCATTAACCTCTAATTTAAGACACTTCATCATGGAAAAGAGCATAATGAGGAAATCCGGATTACATGTTCTGAATACTTGTTGCAAATAGTCGTTAGTCATGATATGTGATTAACGAAGAATAGAAACCGACACATCACGCTACAATTCGCTTGCAATACAAATTTTGCATATTATGTAAGCACTTCCGGTAAATATTGCGTCATTGGAGTTTGAATATTTCTGATGTTTTTTTTTACATAATTATATTTAAATATTTATGCAGAACTTCTGGGAGAAGTAAGTGGTTGTTAGAAAAGTATTCGATTTGGCAGTATTCTAACTATACTAAGCGAAAATCATCATTTGATAGTTAAATTAGTTTCATGTTCTGACCGCAATCTGAGACTTCGAGAGAGTTCACGGAAAAAACTATTTAATGCTACATATAATTTACAAGGCAAAATTTTAAATACAGGATAAAAATTTCCAATTTTTTTCATTACTAGGTTTAAGATAATCTATTCATTGTATGCTTCCACACACACACAAAATTACAATTTAAAAAGTAATTAGTTTTATAACTAAGCTATTATTCCACAAAATATATTTACTATTGCATTACGTTACCGTAATGACTTCAAAAAAAAAAAAAGATTGTGAGGAGAAAAAGTCTAGGACATTGAGAAACTCGTGCTACTTAACACAAAATGAGCATGCGTTGAAAAACACTGAACAGTAATCATGAATTGAAAAGGCTTATGAATTGATAACAATGTAAAAATATATATAAATTAATATCGTGCAATGAAATTCATCCGTATGATATTCGTTAATATGTTCTAAAAAATTCACGTATACAAAACTATTACTGAATCACTAAAACATGATCTATTTACACTGAAGAGCCAAAAATTAAGAACACCAACTCAGTATAGTGTTGTGCCTTTTTATTCTGTAAAAACACCGCAACTCGCATTAAGTTCTTGGTAGATAATACGAGACAGGTTGCATCAAATATCTAAATAGGGTCAGGCTAATTTGAGATATTCTGTCATAGATGTGTTTGATCTCTGAGATACCTTTCCATGAAAGTCCAAATGTGCTCTATCGGATTAAGATCCGGTGAGTTAGATGGCTGGGACATAAATATGAGTTCATCATTATGGTTATCGAACCGCAACTTAAACAGTGTGACATGGAGTTATTGTCCTGACTAAAAATTCCATTTCCAGTGGGGATGGTAGACAACATATAATTTTGCTACTAATCCGTAATTTTACTTAGATATTCCGCAGCTTTCCTAATCGGTTTTGCCATAACTAAGAGTCCCAGAATCACTAATGAAAACGCGTCTTTCAAAGCAGAATACTGCTAAAACCAACCAGTGTATGACATAAAGGAGCAACTGTTCGCCTGAAACAAGGTGTACCCACCTTGATTTGACCATCAACGTGATAACTGAGAAATTGGGATTTCTCCGACAAGGCAACCTTTCACCTTTCTATGTTCCAATATCGATGTTTTGGAGCCCAATTTAAGCGTAGATGACAATGGCGCTGGGTTCACACAGTCACATGAGTAGGACATCTGCTGTGCAATCCCATACTCAACAGTATTCGCTGATATGTGTTCTGAAATACTTACACTTGGACCTGCATCATATTGGGCTGTCAGTTGAGCCATTATCCGGCGCTGATTTTACTTTACTGAGCGGTATTGTCTCCAATGTCTTTTTTATTCAATGGCGCATGGACATCCAATCGCTTGGCGTTTACTGTTGTCTTCACCGTTAATTGTTCACTTTGCTTAAGTACGAAAAATGGCAGATCATGAGACCTATCAGTCGTGTTGTTTCGGAGATACTCATTTCGAGTCTCCGGGCCAATACAATGTGCCATCTTACAAGTTTTCTTATATCAGAAGCCACTTGCGAAAATTAGTTCAAGAAAGATTCTCAATGTACTCCAGAACCAATTAATATCATTTCTTCTCAATAATCATCCCTCTTTGTCTTCCCAATGAGTTCATTGAAAAATGTGAAGATGTTTATAATGCTTTTGCTGCTCGACAATGTATTTGTACATGCCTCCAAGAAAGTCATACAGCTCTGTGTGCTCATCGACTATCATATCACCAGTAAATCTATAGTTTTCTGTTTCCAGGATGTTGAAGATATAACCGGATAACAGGTTCTATCCGCATGTCATCAAGGAGAATGTTATCTGAACCATGTCAAGTGCGCTCGTCTGTAATCTGAGGTGAATGAGATGCGCATAATCTTGTTTCATTACACCTTCGATAAACGATGTACTTCGAAACTGATGAACAGCAAACAGCGGAAAGCTCATTTGCTGGTTGAGTAGTTATCCTGTGATTGTTCTTTGCATTTTAAAACAAGTTTGTGGTAATCCTGGCTTGCGGTGGATCTTGAAAATCCAGTAACTGGTATATTTGATACAGTTCCACTCTCCTAAAAATAATCCCATAATCTGGTCATCCTATTTCGAGACATATTGAGCAGTTTTACTATCTTTGCTTAGGGTCAAACTGCCTCTATCACGTCATTTTTGTGCTTTATAGTTCATCCTTCAGATAATGTCGTAATATCATTGCTTTCAAAAGTTGCAAAAGGAATGTCAGTCTTTACAAACACGAGTAAACTTAAAATCATGTAGAGCAGTGCTTAAAATATATTCTATATTTGTTTTCATAATTTGCATAAAATAAGATAATAAAAGATCTGTCGAAATGATTAGACAGCTTCAAAAGAAAGACTTTTTAAAGCTGTTTACCCAATTTGATAGAAAACACTTTTAATACTTTTTTCACGTTTACCAATTTTTGTTAAAAAGGATATATGTAAATGTATGTTTGTCTTAACTATGTACACTAATATTAATCAGAAATTTAAATTTTTTCTCCTTAAAATGGGAATTAAATAACTTATGTAATAACAACAATAGCAATATAAGTTTAATTTATACTATATCCTCAAAGAAAGAAAATACTTAACCACGGCACTTGATTTACTCTCGAGGTTTGATTCCTTTAAAACATATTGCATTCTATATTTGGTTTTAAAAAAAGTGGTATAACTGGTGGTTTTAAAAGAAATATTTGGAAGCATTAAGAGTGTAGTTCTTTAGAAGGAAATTGTAATTAACTTTCCAAATGAATATATAATTCTATTTGTAATTAAGTTAATCTTTGATTCAAGTATTATATAGTATCTACACTTTCAAGTACAAGTTAAAATTTCGGTATTTAAAATATTATTTTTTGTTCTACTTTTCATTAATGTTCCTTTTACTTGTGAAATTTGTAGTAAAAACTAGCGATAGACAAATACGTTTTGTTTTCCTTACTTTTCACTTGTCTTTCGACTAAAAATATTAGAGAAAGAAAAGAACATTTTCAAGATATTTAACATCTCTAAATATCTCTCTCGAAAGTTTTGAAACAGATTTCAAGTTTTAAATAGTCTGTCAAGAAAAATCTCCTGGGAATTTAAAATTTGTTTTGTACTTGAAAATATTCAATTTGTGCAGTATAAGATATAAAGAGAACATTTCATCTCCGAAAAAAAAATTCTTTTTTGAATTTCTGCTGGTGTTTTGAGAAAATGTTTCTTTGTCTGTGAGATTTTCTCTCTAACAAATGCTTATTTTTCTGACAGAGCCTTTTCAAGAAATCTCACAAAAAGAAGATCCATCTCTTACTCTTTTGATGCATGAGTTTTTCAAAACAGGAAAAAGTAAGTCTTTATCTGATGGATTTATATAAAGCATTTTGAGCCAGATATTTGATTTGAATTTTTGGCATACATTGATAACCACAATTTTAGTGTTTTTTTGATACATCAAACGTGAGAGAGGGGAGCTTTAAGTTATGCAGACAAATATTGCGTCAAATCTCTCTTGATGCATTTTGAAAAATGATATTGAAAACTAAGTGGACCAAATTCCTTTGGGAGGTTTGACCTTTGTTCTCCATTGTTTCGGTTTACTACAATAGTTTTTAATATTTTGTTGATTCTGAGTCTTAAGAAAAACATGCACTTATTTCTCGAAATTTGTTTGCAAAATAATTAATAAAAATAAAACAGTAGTTTATCGTTTAACATATAGCGAGCGTTTTGGATATAAACAAGAAAATCTCACTTTTTAAACTACACTACTTTTTAAAAAGATAAACTACCACCCACCCGTGAATATATATATATATATATATATATATATATAGGTTTTTTGATTATTTAACTTTAAATATGCTGTTTCAAATGACTAAGAAGTTTCGTATCTTCTGTTTTTTTTATCAAATTGTTTTATCAATCTAAATCAGATGTTTATTTTATTCTTAACATTTCAAAGGGATAAATTAACTTATTTAAATAAAATGCTAAAAACATTCAATATATTCCATATTTAAGTTTGCATTTGGCTGACTTTTTAAAAAAATTATAACTACAAAAGATTTGCAGATTAAAGTAAGATAAAAGAGTTTTAGGTATTTTAATTCGTTTTAATACCAGGTATTTTAATCAGTATTTAAGACTACATCAAGCTTATTTCCCATTACATAATTCAAAATGATGTTAACATGTGTATCTTATACATATATTTTAATTTCATTTTATTAATACTTTTATATCATGTTACTGATTTTGCTTGCGCTATATTATATTGAAAAGTCATATATTTATATCAGGATCATGTCAAATTTATCCCTTTCCCTAAAACAATTTCAGTTATCCTTAAAGAAAGGGAAATCTAAGATCCCAGACAGGATGTTCCATGCATAAACTTGAAAAAGTAGACAAATTAGATAAATACCCAGTGTTTATATACTTCATTTATTAATACTTATCCCAAGACAGTAAATTCGACTGCTTCTTCTTCTGATGCTTAGACTTATCAGGATTAATTTTTTTCGATTACTTAATGATTTTCTTTGCTAATCCAAACAATTACAAAAGCTAATACGAGTGTTACCAAACCTACACTGTGGTTTAACCTACAGTCTGGAAAGAAGTATTCTTCTTATACTGGGGTTAATTCATTTTTTCCCACAGTCCCTATAAAGTATTGTGCAATGTTATTAGCATTCAATATTTTATATCCGGCTACATTATTGTTTTTCTTAACCCTTACATACACAGACGGTGCACAGATTTTAACAGCCTTTGGATAACTCCTTGCAAATTCGAATGAAATCCATGACTAAAACCTGGTATCGATTTAATCTCTGTTCTGTTATACCTCTATTGATGTAACAGACCATCAAAAAATAAAGGCATATGAAACCCTTGTGGCTGTTCTAGAAATAACAATATTGTATTAATCTCCTCACCCTCTAAATATGTTGAAGCGTAAAAATTACATGAAACAAACCGATTGTGCTTGTGAACATTGTTATAACTAGAAAAAATAATGAACATGATTTCGCCGAATAAAGTTTTCATACAACTTAAATTTGGTTTGTTATCTTCGTTATTTTTGCTCTGCTACAAAAGTTTCACTCATTACATAAAATATTATTTAATGAATTAAAAAAGGTCAAACTTGGACAAAAAAATTTGTTTAATTCCTTATTGTGCAAATATTTTTTAAATAACTTATCTTTTCAGAAATATAATAAAATATGACTGCATTCGAAATTTGACCATCTTCGAAAATTAGATAGCATACAACGTGTGGCACCTGTGAAACTACGCAACTTTTACCTTCTTATGTAACAATTGGTTAATTTAAGACGCACTGTTGCCTTGTCAATTTTTCACATCCGTCTATGTCTTGATAAGTGTTCAAATTTTTTAACCCGTTTTTCAAACGCTATTTTTAAAAACAAGACATTTTTAAATTTGTCTTAATACTTTCCGCAAGATTTTTCTAAAGTTGACGATCAAAGCAGAAATAATGTAGGACATCTCATGCAGACTTTCAAGTTTTCACATGAAGTCGCTGTTGAGGAGGTGTATTTCCCCAAAATTGCACCTTTGGTTAGACGAGGACTCAGATATTGGTCTAAATTTGATTTATTTGCTTAAAACTAAATGATTTTGTTTAATTTTAAAATTTTAATTTATTGATTAAGGTTTCTTATTGAATACACTTTCTGTTTAATCTACTCATAGACAATTGAATCTTGAATAATACAAGAAAAAGGAGAGGAGTAATCCTATATATATGTATGCATGCATATACATATGTAGGTATTTACGTATTATCGCAACAATGCCAACATTTAAAATAACTCGCCAAGTTGACAAACCCGAATTCGCATGTGTCATAAAATTGACAACCATGTGCTTCATATCATGTAATGATTGCGATTATACGTAAGAAACAACACGTATTAGAACATCGTTTGTGTATTTCCCCAATGCAACTTTTAGATTTCGTACATAACTGAGTTTTCCTCCCAAATTCATACGTATATACAAAATTAACATGCAATTAATCTCTATATCCTGACTTCTGAAAATTAATAGGAAGCCAGATTGTGTCCTCAATTTCAACACACATAAAAAAGAAACACTTTTTTAAGAGTATAGATAACGAGATGCAAATAATTCAAGGAAAGCTACAAATGTTAAAATTCAAATAGTAGAATTATTATTTTTCACAAATGTAAAGCTACACAGTAACCTGTTTCAAAAAAATTTTTTGGAGACATTAGCAGAAAAACTAATTTATGTTTTATATTCAGATTATATTACCAAGTTGATTATGGAAGCAAAAAGTCAGTTTCACTAGCCATTATCTTATAATTTAAAAAAAAATTAAAAATATTTGAAGTTTTTTCAAATTTTTGTAAATTGTTAAATTTTTTAATCTTTTAGTCATTTTAATTTATTTATGTTTCTTAGATTATTGCAAATGAAAGTTAGTATGGAATTGAAAATTTGTTCCTTGTTGATTTTTAATAATTATTGTTCTAGATAAACCTGGAAAAACACGGAATTTTTTAAAATATTAACTTTAACATTTTTTAAAAAAATAAGTAGAGATCTCAGACCTAATTCCATATTAACTGTTATAGAACATATATTTGGGAGTATCTACAAAAAAATTCATGACTCTATCTTGAACAGGAAAAAAATCTAAGGAAAGAAGTTTGTAAAGAATACACCCAACACCTTAAAAATTAAAAGTTTGAGAAAAACGCATTTAAATTATGTAAAGCCATAAAACAAAAGTCTAAAAGGGCCCCATACTCTAATTTTTTATTTTTTTTCCAACTTATGTTGTGTGTTTTTCCTTTTTTATAAATCCTTTTTTTTAAATTAAAAATTTTTTAAATTTATGTTTTTTAAAATTATTTAAATTCAAAATATTTTCAAATTTAAAAAAATTTTTACCAAAAATTTGATACTAAAACCCTCTACAAATTTTTCAAAATTTCGGAAACCCACCCCAATTAAATGTAAACCAAAATGATACTAGCGTAAGCTAAAATTCACCATAAAATTTAATTTTTTAGTTTTTAATTGGGGGAAATTTGGAGTTTTAAAGTCCCCCAACAAAAACTTAAATACCCTAATATAGACATATAGTTTACTATAATGGGTTTGCCCTTTTGGAAATATTCTTTTTTTGCAATTTTGTAATCATAATACTTTTATTCGGAAATTTTATTGCAGTATCATGAAGGGCTGGTTTTTTATATATATCATTTTCGGGAGTATTCCATCTCTTAAAATTTTTTTTCTCATAGCAACCTGAAAGTTTTTTTATGAGATTTTTTTAATAGAAAAAAAAAAAAGCTTCTTTTTTAAATTATATAAACGTTTTTTAAAACAAAATTGGTCTCTTAAACCCAATTAAGTAATTTAAGAACCAAAACTTAAAACATAATCAAGCAGAAACAATTTTAGTCATGAAAATTGAATTTAATAACCATTTCAAAATTAAAGAGTTGATTGTGCTCAAGAATATTTTTAATTAATTCCATTTCAGAGTGGAAAAATGCTATAGAATTAAACCCAAACTAAACTCTGAAAACTTCAAATGTCTTAAAAACTAATTTGCTATCAAATCCGAAATTTGGTGGCAATAATTCCCAATAATATAAGCCAAAAAATTCTTTTTGAAGTTTGAAGGGTCCTGTGTAGCCTTAAATTAAAAAAAAAAAAAACAGTCATGGAAAAATCATCTGTTAAAAATACAAAATACGAGTAATTAAAAAAATATGTTTAACTAAGTTAGTAAATTGCAATTACATAACGATTTATAAGCAAATAATAATCTGCCTGCAAAAGAAATTCTGATTGATGATCCAATTTGAGTACATGCGCTATCAAACACAAAAACTTTTAAGTTGCTAAAAATATCAAACATATTACAACATTTGTTTCCAAATTTTACATTCCATTTCTCAATCTTCAAAAGTATAATTTTCTGAAAAGCATGTCGAATTAATTGAGAGAAGTTAAGAAATAGCCATATATTTCTTGAATACTTAAGTACAAGAATTTCAAAAATCTTTCATATAATTGTTAACCGATGTAGTTATAGGAATTCCAGGAGAAGCAGTTTCTGATTAGCGTAAAATTCATTAAGAAAACAATCAAACATAATTTACTCAGCTCTTGGAAAAATAAAACATCAACAGAATCTGCAATTATATTTGAAATCTCTCTCATTTTCACATACAATTAAATGACTCTACCTTTCCTTTTAGTGAAAAGCAAACAAATAAATTTAAACTCCAAACAGAATCGGTTCATTTTATGTCAATACAACAAGATTCGTTTATTATTAGATTTCTAATTGCTGCATTGTGTTCTTGAAAGTACCGAACAAAGCATCAGGAAATAAAAATTCTGCTTTTCTCATATTTGATAGAACATTGAAATGTCTCATTTTGGAAAATGATTATTGACAAGAAATCGTATAAGAATTCCAAACTATTCCCATTAAGATGTGCATTTGACTGACTTGATTTAAAGTTGTTATTAAATGAAACCTTATTTCAATAAATTAAGCTCGTTTAGAAGGAGGAAAGTATATGTATACTTTTCATTAAGGTAGAAAAGTAATAACTATTGCTTTTTAACGACTTTTAAAGAACAAAATAATATATTAACGCCAATATTGAGGATCAGAAATAAGTGTCTTTTGGGTTAATACTTATTTATATTAAAAATTTATATTTCAAAATTAGTTTTTTCGAAGAAAAGTTAATTTCAAGTAAAGTAAAGAAGTTTTATGTAGTTGGATAAAAATGGGAAGATTGTTAATATATAAGAATTATAATATTGAACAGAATTAAAATGAGTAGCGGGAATGTTATGGAAAATGATTTTTGTAATTTTAAAACGCTGTGCTTTACTTAATTTTCAGAAGAAAAACACATATATTTTGATTTCTTTAGGCGATATATTTTGACAAATTTTAAATAATTGAAGTGTTTTACAAATATTGTAAGAAAGTTCAACGTTTAGTATCGCTGAAGGGTGAATATAATTATTATACTTTGCACACACATTATTTTAATCTTATACAAATCCCTTGTTCATAATTCTGAGAGGGATCAATTTACTATTAATAACGTTTTAAATATTTTGCTAACTATAAAATACTTTTAAGAAATGAATATTTTGTACTCACTCGGTATTAAGTCTCAATTTCTCTATTAAAGTGTTTTTATAGCAGCAGTGATAATGGATACCTCTCCAAATGAAAAATTTTCCAATCAAGCAGTCCTGCACTTGTACACTTTGTATAATATAATATTTTAATATTTAATTATCTGGAAAAATATCATGAACAATAATTATAGTTTCTATTACTTAAATTTCTCGCATGTATTATGAAAATTTTAATAAAACATCTTGATGTAACTGATATAATCTGTATTGAATAAATAGTAAAACATCGCACGTTAATTGATTTTAGCATTTTGTAATGATCTTGTTTATATATATATATATATATATATATATATATATATATATATATATATATATTGTTGACACCTACCCTGATGGGGCGATAAACACTCATTTTGCGCGGTCAAACAAGGACGGGACATGACTTTCCCCTTAAAATATATTTCATTATATTTACAAAAAAAGGATGAAATGGACGGGGATTTTGTCCGTAACAAGGGAAAGAGGATACAGGAAAAATGTCTTGTTTTAATAATTCTTTAATTCTTCCAAGAAAAAAAACAGCCCGGAAATTTCAGGTTCAGATAACAAGCATGGGAATACGAAATGATCCCCAATGGAAGTCTAAACGATAAAATGTGTCTGTTTCACCCAAAATACATATTTCGCGTGAGTTCGCAATCACACTCGAATGGTTGTTAAGAATATTGATAATACACACTCTCTCGTAAAATACTCCTTGTCTGTGAACAACATGGATGCTGATAAACGGATATCTGCAGTTCGTTTGTGCTAAATCTACTATGAAAATGCCCAGTAAGCTGGTAAGTCATATTCTTCCACTAACTAGATGCGTCGTAAGTGATTTGGGGGCATGTCCTGTCTCTTCAGGATCATCCACACGTTATTGCATGAAATCCCGATTTCCTTCACGGTTCCTTTTGCATTTCTACAGAAAGTGTTTTCAATCAAAACTACCACTGGTCCCTCTTTGGATGACCTTAACCTGTGTTCCTCATGATTCCGTTACCAAAATTACTGCTGTGAACACCAACTATGGTACGGAAGGGAGTTCACTTCAATGAATATATTTGGGCTTACAGCCTCAGAGGCTGGAAGCATACTTCTTTACCTCAGTTCTTGTAATTTGTCTTCCTATAGCTATTTCGTCTACATGCAAAATGAAGCTTCATCTCAGCATGAATCTCCTTTTCGTAGAGCCCCTCTGGTTGTTACCGACTCTTCCAACAAAAATTTGTGCATTGTCTCGTTTGCACTATTTCATGAAAATTTGCGCTGAGAGCCTTGCCAAAATTATTTACTGGAACTATTCTTGCTAATCTATGGCCAAAGATCAGCTTTATGTGATCCAGCTTTCATTGCCCTATTCTACTAAGGAAGGCGCGTTTCCATTTCATCAATTCTGTGTAATTTTGAATCTTTTAGGTGTACCTATCTGTCTCCAAAGCTTGTAACATCGTAGCTTAGATACCCTGATTACATATAGCTCCACATATGTATAAAAATTCAAAAGTACTCTAAAACTTAAAGTTATAAAATAAAAGTTTATAAAAATGATTTGCATATGGGACAATACTTGTTGCACTAGATGGGAGGATATGAAAAAATGACAATTACCGTGATGCATCCTGGTAATTATGAAGTGAACACGAGTAATGAGGTACATAAATATAGTTCTAAGGTTTTCTCGTCAAAGTAACGCGAAGTTCATTGCAGTGTATTTCGAGAACTTTTATCTAGTAATCCGTGAGGTTTACAATTATCAAAATGTGCAAAATGATACTTTAAAGCTTATAATCATGGTGAGAATGGAGTTAAGGTATCCGACTACGTTCGGAACTGTAATTTTAAAGCGCATAAATGCATACTTTTCATGATATTTAGTGTCACTTAGATTAGAATACATGTATAAAGTTGTTTTAAGGACATTTTGACAGAAAAAAATTATTTAAATACAAAAATTCGGCAAAAAATTAACTTAGAATAACCTTTTTTCCAAATGTTCTCTTTTGTGAAAAATGCTTCTATTATAATAATATTTTGCCTATATATAGCTCAGACCTCTATACTGAGGCTCAACTACGAGTTTTGAAAAATTCACATTATTTTCAGTAGTTACAACCAATTGAAATAATTATCGGTGTTTTTTACTTAAAATTTCTCCCCTCTGTTGCCGTAAAACATGGATAAACCCACTTCTAAGTTATATATTTCAAAAATTCTAGTTGAGCCTCTGAACAGAGGTTTGAGCTATATACATTCAAAATATTATTATAATAGAAGCATTTTTCACAAAAGGAGAATATTTTGAAAAGGGGTCATTCTATGTTCATTTTTTGTCAAAATATTGTATTTAAATAATTTTTTACTGCAATACTATTCTTAAAACAATTTTATATACATTTTCTAATCTAAGCGACACTAAATATCATAAATACTATCCATTTGTACGCTTTTACAAAATCACGGTTCCGAAAGTAGTCGGATACCTTAAGGAAATCGCGCGTAAAATAGGAGGGTTTTAAAGCGTAGTTGAAAATTATCTTCAAAATAAGACAATTTGTAAAATACTTAAATGTTACAGAAGTAATGCTTGTATTTTCTACAAAAGATAAATTTCGAATTGTTCACAACATAAATATTTAAACATCAATCCTTAAGGGCCCTTAAAATAATGCACTTGAGTGCATAGATAAATTCTATCATTTATGATTCCAAAATCTCTAAGTCAACTTCATAAGTGCATTCATTTCAACAAAATATGTGATTTTTTGTTATAGTCTTTAATCAAACAAGAAAAATAGATATTCGTTTCTCTCTCGCACTCTTACTGCAGTTAGCTATTTCAAAGTGCGTTTTTCCACTTTTTACATAAAAGTGAAGCCAGAAAGTCATTAGTCTGTGTCCTACGTAAGTAATTAAGGGGAAATTAATCCTTAATGAATAATGCTCAGGAAAATAAATCATTCATCCTAACTCACGAAAATAAAAGTATCATCAAGCATTGTTAAGCTTTATTTACTGCTTAGGATATCAATTCATTATTAAATAAATAATTGTAAGATAAATTCGAGTTTGGTATAACTATGTAGGATACGCTTTAAGTACAAATGAATACTTATACACTTAAAGATTATGAATAAATTAATTGTTATATAGTAAAACCTATATTTTACAAATGGCAAAAACGAGAAGAGGAATGTATAAATGCCTATGCAAAATGCAAGTCACATAAGTGCTTATATGATTTTGAAGTTGTTAATTATAAGTATAATCATATTTGATGCAGGAAATAACTTACATCTTCAAATATGAAAATGCCTTTTTTGTTAAAAATAGAGAATCAAATATCATAACAAAATATTTAAATATTAAAGTTATTTGACAATTTAAATAGTGAATAAAATATGGATTATTTTTCTTCAAGCATGCGTGACGTATAACAGGAATTTATTACCGACATTTCTGATTTATTTTTCACACGTACATAAGTTAAATTTAGTATTATACATAAAAAAAAAAGAGAGAGAAACATTTCTGAATTGTTATATTTAGAAATTGTTACGCTGATAGACTACATTATTTAGTGCTTACCTTTGCAAGTGTTCACAAAGTAATTACTGAATTTGTATTTGGGAAATTTATGATATAAATCATTTAAATAACTTATCTGTGGATTATATGTATTTATAAAAGTAAGTGATTTTCCTGAGTTTGTAAGTAGTTAACTAATATTTTTCAAAAAGATTCGGTTGAAAACAATGCATATTCATTTTAGTAAGGTTACAAGTTACATATCATTATACTGCGAAATGCAATCAGTACCTATAAAATTGTTGATAATACCATAGGAATATTTTGGAATGCAATTGCATTCAAAATGACGTAAATATAAATTTCTACAAAATTTAAAACGCAATGCTTAATATCATATACTATTGCATTTTTTTTTAAAAAGTTATAGTTATATCGTGTAAAGTGGAGGCAAAAGAGGCAGCAGGGGTATTATTTTTTTTTTGAATTTACTATCTTTCTTTCATTTTTACTGCTTGCATTTGTTTATTGCTTCTTGAAATAAGAAATGGGAAATTCCTGACAAAATTACTTTTCAAAGGAATTTATACAGATATAGAGCTACAAAATTCATACAAAAGAATCATATTCGGAAAGAAAAAAAAATAATTATACCTTTGGTTTGAAGTACAAAACGCAAGCATATTTTCTAATCCATACTTTTTTTGCTAAAATACTAGTAAGAAAAATAAATAAGTAAATGTAAAACACAAAATTAATCATAAGGTAAGCATAAATGGCTTGCTTTACACAATATGACCCACAAAGCTTGACTAGAACTTTATTGGTTCGTTAGGTCTTCTGACATTGCGAATAAAACAAGAAAGGCGACACATAGCTTGCTCAAACCCTAAGGCTAGTTAATATCGTTTATTAGCTGGACCACTAGAATGGATAGAACACTTTCTTTTTCTTTTTGACGCTTTATCTCTACTGCTTTCTATTTACTGCACTTCTTCCCCTCTCTTTCCTCTAAAACAGCTATGAATAACTATTATAAGAGATTAATATGTGTGTTCTTGAAAGAATTTTCACAAAACCATTAAATTTTAATCACCCTTTTGCTTTCATGATTCTTTGTGTATTTATCTATATTCTATGAATAATGGTAATGCATACAATAAAAAATTACAGTTTGGGAAATTTATCCTGCACATAGCAGTACAATTCATTGTGCAAACTGAAATAAAATATAAAAAAAAGAGAAATAGATTCCTTAAAAATCAGCAATATCAAATTCCTTATAGTTGTGTTATGATTCCGTTGGACTGAAAAACAACAGTAAGTAATTAAGGTATCCGACTACATTCGGAACCGTGGTTTTGAAAAGGTGTAAATGGATAATATTTATGATATTTAGTGTCACTTAGATTAGAATACATGCATAAATTGTTTTAAGGACACATTATGACAAAAACAAATTATTTAAATAAATATTTGGCAAAATTAACAGACTTTTTTCCAAAATGTTCTCCTTTGTAAAATGTTCTATTGTATTAATATTTTGCTCAGAGTCAGCTTCAGACCTTGTCAGAAGTTCAACTATGATTTTTGATATGCATAATTTGGAAGTCGGTTTATCCATGTTTTACGAAAACAGAAGGGAGAAATTTTAAGAAAATAGGCCGATAATTATTCCAATTGGTGGTAACTCTGAAAATAATGTGAATTTTTCAAAAATCATAGTTGAGCTTCTGTACAGAAGTCTGAGCTATATACAGGCAAAATATTAATAAAATAGAAGCATTTCTTGCAAAAGGAGAACATTTGGAAAAATGTTATTCTCAGTTAATTTTTTGCTAAAATATTGTATTTAAATAATTGTTTTTTGTCATAATGTCCTTAAAACAATTTTATGCATGTATTCTAATCTAAGTGACACTAAATATCATGAAAATTATACATTTATGCCTATTTTTAAAATCATGGTTCCGAACGTAGTCAGATACCTTAATTATTTTAATACAAACAGGGGTACATAAAATTGCCCATTGATTAGCTAAATTGTTTGCCGAATTTGAAAATATTTTCAAATCTACAGAGTAGTATCTTTTTCGTTCCGGAAGGTTTTATATTTAAATTGTTTACCTACAGGAATCTATTTTCGGAATACGAGTACCAAAACTGATATTTAAGTATATGGGCAAATGCATTGCAATACTCTTAAAATTTCCCAGAATTTAGAAGTAATTAAAAAAAAATAACAAGGCTCAAACTCTAAATTATTCTAATTAGAAAACCTCCATCTGTTTCTAAGAAAATTTGTTATAGACTTAGTTATGGACTAATTAATTCCAGTAACACAATCATGCATTAATCTGAGCCTGGATCTTAAATGACATCTTTCAAAACAACAAAGGGAGTGTGTGTAGTGAACAATTCCACATCTGGATTAGTACCACACAATGCCGTTATAGTGAAACACCAAACACCTATTTCAGTAAACAAAAGATCTAGTTCTACTCCACAGATCATCTTTCTAGCATCATTCAAATTCTTGTAATTTTAACTTAATTAATGTATTATGTCTTCACACAATTTACAAATTATGTTTGATTTCGAAAATTAATTAAGATCACGGAGAATTAAATGTCATAAATCTAGTTATATTTCATGACGGAACAGAGACTGGGTTTTTATAGTTTATTGAGTTAATGTTTTTTATTTAAATCAAATAACTCTGATTTGATGAGGTAGGATATATAACTTTTTACAAAATATTTGTGAGAGGAGAGGAGTTAAAACTGTTTTGGATGTGTAAATCAATGAATTTTACTCTGCAGATTCGTAAAGAATATATATATTATTAATAATATAGATAAACCCAGCCAAAATTAACCGTTCATCGCCCTGAAACTTCTATATCTTTAATCAGTATTTGTGTGAAATTGCACCATGAAAATATTTACCAATTATAATCGTTTTGTTTCATTTATCTTATTCAATATTAAAATGGATAGTTCCTATCTTGCTATATATATAAAAATAACGATGATCCTATGAAAATCTTAAGTGCTCTTTTTCTTCCTAATCTCTAATTATGAGATATTTTCAAACAAAAAAAAAATAATTTAACATATTAGTGCAAAATGTTTCAAATCCCACACAAACCTATTCAGTTTAATTTTTCAACTTGGAGGTTTTGCAAAAAATACGTGATTTAAGCAGAACCTGATTCTCTGATTTCATATTTGCATCGGGAATTCAGGCTAGTTTCATAATTTTCTACATACTCCAGTTTTACACTACACCTTTAAATCCCCATATGAAAATATGCAATATTCAAATGCTAAAATATTGATATTTTCCCCAAAACTATTCGTATCAACATTAAGGCAGTAACAAATAATTAATTATAAATAAAAGTATATAATTCTAGAAATTAACAATTGTAATAAAATTTTGCTATCTTTTTTAATCATTTGAATCCAAGCCTTATGGGTTTTTAAAATTTAAAAAATGCAGCATATCACCTCAGCATGTTGGTTACTGATGCCACGTTAGCGTGTGATGAAACATCAACGCTTGCCAACCACCCTCTATTGCGTGGTGTGGAACGACGTTTCAGTGTGTCACTCGTTTGCGTGTGTAGTGCTGTTCCTCAATATTGATCCTCCTTTTCAATCAGTACCACGTGTTAGATGTGGCTATTGGTAAAGGCGTGTAGATAAAGTCAGAAACTAGTTGTAAGGAAATATTGTCTCTAATTCAGAGTTTTCTTGAGACAAATATTATTCAACTCATTGCCAATTAATGGCTGCTCAAGCCAAGTGAGTTAATAAACAAATAAAATGTAATAAAATTATAGAACATTATATTTTGAAAATTAAATAAACAAACATAAATGTAATAAATTTATAGAACATTAAATTTTGAAAAATAACTCATTTTTAAGATGAATTTCTAATTTTATATTTAGGCATTTGTAATTTACTATATTTTGTATTTTATGCAAATCAACTGTATTTATATTTATACTTTTAAATCTTGGAAGAATTTGTTTGTAACCTTTAGTTTATCGGATTGGGAACAGTCCGTATTTGGGCATCAAACTAGTTGCGACGTTTTGATGTTAGCGTAGCTAAACCTAATAAGAATAAAAGTGTTCTTATAATTCTTTAAAGCAATTTTGTATACTTTAATGCTATAGAACCAAACCCTCATAAGAGATTTATTAGGTTTTTTAAAAAAATCACTTAATATGAATTGTAAGAGAGACTTTTTTGTAGGTCGTTGATACCTCTATCCCTCCCCCCAAATAAAATTACAGTCTAATATGACTGTTACATGATGAAATGGCAAATTTCTGGACTCATCTCCCGGATGATTTTCGAGTGATGTTTGTTGTGACAGAAAAGAAGAATTCGTTTCTATTCGAGGTACTCCAGATATGTTTGATTTTGAAGAGGAAGAGTTGCAAGAGGCATGAGCCATGAGCATTATTCTATGAAAGGCAATATAAATTGGAAAAAAGGACATCATTGGAATTATTTTTTTCAATTATATTTATATTATTTTATTACACATCATGGGTTAGCTCGTAACTTGGAGCCTAATTTTACCTCTAATGTCTACCACGCTCTAACACGTAGGAAAATTATTCATTAAAAAAAGGATACAAAATTTAGCAATCAACAAAATACCCATATTCATATTTTATTACTTCTTTTGAATGATTTTTGTCATAAAAGTAAGTTGGCTTCAGTGAACAATCTAAATCTTTCTCATGGAAATATTTTTTAACACAGCTTGATCTGCAGCCACCCGTGTTAAAATGTGGTAGTTTTCTGCAGTTTTGTTAACAATTTATTTCTTCTGATTATTTTCTAGTCAAACATTTAATATCTCTTTATAACGTAAAGTGATGTTTTTTTTTAAATAACAACTAAGTAAAATATATTTCCAACCTTCTTTTAAATGTAAATGCTCTCTTATAGGAGTAAATTTTAAATATATTTTGAAACAAACATTAATTTAAGAATTTTTTTCGAAAGGTTTAGAGCAATTAAAATCGATTGATTTGTGAGTAAAAATAAAAAGAGATTTAAAATAGATATTAGAAAGCACGAAGTACACTATAACAAACAATAAAAAATTAGACATTTAGTGATTCAAGTGGCGAGACCCATTAAAGAAAATTCTCTTTTTTTTGTATTTATAGTATAATACACAAGATCTCTACAACCATATTTACAATAATTGCTCAAAAATGAGTTAATTGCTATCAGTAGTACAGCATTGTAATACCAAAAATTGATAACAATGTCATCTCATAAGCTAAACAGACATCATTCCATTGACGATGTGATGCATTTGTTAAAGTGAGTTGAATACTATCACAACTCAATAGAGTACTCATTTCAAACTTTTCAGAGAAAAAAATTTGCATTGTATCGAAACCAATCGTCCCTTTAGAAGCCTATTTCTTGTTTTTTGGCATTAAACTATTCCTTGTGTTACGTATTCCTATACAAATAAGGCGTATAATAGTGTGTGCAACAAACTTGTTGTTGGGACTAATGCCACCTGCCTGACGAAGTCAGATTGAGGCCCGCGAAATTCATCGTTTCTAAGGGATATAATTTTACGCCTGTCGTTAGCCTTAGCTTTGAGCACCATTCAGGTGATTTACGAGATTTAATTTACGAGAAACTCAATTTTCTAATTTGGGAATCATGCAGTACATTTAATTTCGAATTTACTCCAAAATGTTAAATTTGATGAGTAAAGAAAACTACTATTTTTGAAAGAATATATAAATAACAGGAATCAGCAAACATATCTTACGTATTAGAGCGAACACTAGGTGTATGGAGAGTGTGTCAATTTTACGTTATTGCAATATCATTTGTATCAATTTGAATAAAAGACAAAATAGCAAATATTTTTTTGAAGTGATTACTGTATAGTGATACATTTCGTTCAACTACCCTTATAGCGAAACCAATAATTCCATAATCTCAATTGTGAGAAAAATGTTCTATTTTCATCATGTGATCGAATTTCAAATAAAACTACATGAGTGTATTCTCTTTTTTAACAGAATAAAATAAAATATGTATTGGATCCTTATTCTAACATGAACATTTATTATGAATTCAAATTGAGAAAACTATAATTTGCTTTTTGGAAATTCGATAATTTGAAAAGCATTTCAGTTTTCCTACTCTAGTTAAAAATGTAAATTACAATTGAAGGGTCTGGAGAACTCTCACCTAAATTCTCATTGAGGTGGAACAATTTTCTCTTGCATTTGCAGTTTTTATCTCACCATCAATAATCTCATCAATATTAAACATATTGATCCAATCTTGCTGTGTAACGATTTTGAAAATAAATAGAACGATATTTTCAGTACCGGGATTTTCTGCTTTGAATATTTTTCAAGTAATGATTGAAAAAAATATTCAAGTGGTAATATATTTTTTCGATCTATTCCAGAATCCAGAAAAAGCACGTTTTCAAATTTCGTATTGGATTTTCTCTTTGAATTACACGTAGTGATCATTAGATTGTATTACTAGTAAATGATTGGATTTAAAGACATTCTAGATGACCTTTCCGATCACCAGAATACTATTAAAATATTTTTATATTTATTCAAATATTAATATCTTACGGGAAAAAATAATATAATTCTAGTTTTCAATATAATAACTCACATAAAATTTACGTTGTTGTTAGAAATAGATAATAAATTTAAAAAATAATTTAGTAATATATCATCTTATTAATTAAACTAAAAACTAAATGTAAAATTATCAATAATAAAGATAAATACAGAAAATTTAAAATGGAAAGTTAATTAATCAAGTTATTTTTCTTAAAAAAATTATTTTCAAAAGTAAAATATTGAGACAAGTATCGATGATAATAATTTTGTAATTTGTATCTACAAATTTAAGTGCAATTAAAATTATTGTATGGATTAAATTGTTTTTTAAATTTTTTGATCGTGTTTTTATTACTAAATATAACATAAATATTCATTATTCAGTGGACCTTCTCCGCATTAAAATGCCTTCTTTCTTAAATCGTACACTGCTGGCCTCACAAATGCAACACCCAGAAGGCAGCATGCAAATCATGTGAAATTTACGTTATGCTTGAACAGGGGTGAAATATGCAAATCATTACGCATTATAGGGCAGACGCACATCACGGGTGACCATAGGTCCACCATCAAGCGTAATATAAGGGGAGAACAGATAGGCGAATTGAAGTACTGCAATTGTTATAGCCAACAATGGCTACTACACTAACTACTGATTTTGTCATTATCCTCACGTCAGAAGAGGCTGTAATTTTAATAGCTTGATCTTTGTACAACGTGTTATCTGCCTAATAAATTTTGCTGTGATATCTCTGGTCCTTCTTGATGTTGCATTTTGTGTGGGCATCAGTATGTACAAGGTGATACTGTGGTTCATAAAAATAGTTAATATAAGAATATTTTTTTACTAACAATTTTTTTTGTTATAATGGTGGGATATGGTCGATCTTTGGCGACCATATCTTTGGTTGTCAGCGTGAATTAGAGGTGTGGGATTCTCAAAATGAATCGACTTTTAGAATTCTTAATATGACTTTATTAAGAGTTTAACTTAAATTTCTAATACATTGGACAAACTTATATTAAGTGAGAATAAACCAAATACGTAGCTTAGCTAAACCGGATCGCGCAACTTGGATCACTTTCTAAATAATTATATTATCCGCCTACTTCCAATTCTAATAATATTACGAGTTCTGATATCAAATAATCTGTCCTACCTTGAATCACGCAACGGTTCAATCACTTTCAGAGAGACTGTTAGGCAAGCGTGCAATAGTATGCACCTTGTAGTAATGACAATTAATCCGTGAATCTTTGGTAGGCCGTCAAATTACACTTCTATCTTTTCCAAACAGAACTTTCTCTAAATTGCCATCCCGCTTACTAAAACTTCTGTTCTTTTAAAGGCTATCTTATTTGCATCTACAATTGCATTCACTTCATGGATTTGGGTTGGAAAAGATTTGCCATTAATCTTGGCCTTCAAAGAACCCAGAGGTTATGTTACAGAAAAGACGCGTGAGCCCGTCACAATAGTATAAAAAGTTTAATTTTTTAAAAAAATTTAATATTATTATTATAACTGATACCTTTTTTTTCAGATTTATTAACCTTTAGAACTCGGCATTATCTGAGGCAAAATTTCTCTTCCATTCGGCGCTTTCAGGTCTGAGAAGGAAATTTCTTTCCCCCACAGGAAGTCCTGCTTGACCATTTTCGCCACATGTGGTATTGTTAAAAGTTTCACACTTTACAAAGGGAAAAGGGAAGGGTTGCCGAATTTTAGTCAGGGATCATTCAGGAGTAAGGAAAATTGCAATATTTGGCGCATTATTATATCAAAATAGTTTTTTTTTCCTTCTAAATTCATGGTACCCATTTTGAATTGAAAGGCTTGCAAACTTTCAAATGCATATCTTTTTTTTCCTGTCTTTTTTAAGTAAATTCTGAAATTAAAATAGATATTTCCTAGAGTTTGAGGTATAGAATTTCAGAAGTACTTTGAGAGTAGAATTTATATGAACTGTTTGAACAGTAATCATCACACATATAAATAAAATTATTATATTTATTACTTTTATTTCTTTCAATGGCAATGTTTTCAGGATTTTCTGATTGCTTAAAATGATTTACTATGAAACAAGGTTTTTTGTATTCATTGTTTAGTATGAAAACTATTATAGAAAGTTTAAAAAGGGCCTTACATAATAATCATTTTTTATTGTAAAATGATTTTAAAATTTTTTGTTCTCAATTTTTGTAAAATATTTTCATGTTCTAAAAAGGAAAATAATAATTTAGCGTTAAATACTCAATATCATTGAGTTGTGTATTACGTAAATTTTTTAAAAGTTGACAATCATATCATATTACTAAAATATATAGCTCCAAAAAACGCTAAAATATTATTTAAACACCCCAAATATTTAATTCACAGCTTCTATAGTTAAAGCTTCATGACAACACCCTCTGGGGATTCAATTATAACCTCGCAATAATATCGATGTTTGAATTATATATATATATATATATATATATATATATACAGATGGTGACAAAATAATACGAACACCGCGAAAATGACATGACCCATTTCAAAGACGCACAGCGCGATGTCATTTGCGTTGCAGTCCCAGCCTAGCGGATTCAAAAGGTAATGTATCAGTCGCTCAACAGCTGCAATAGGTGTTGCACGCGTCTATTGTAATTTCTAAAAAACGCAATAATGACGGACCTGTCAGAGTTCGAAAAGGTATGATTGTTGGAATGAGGTGCGCTGGTTCCCTCGGTGACGGAAACAGCTAATTATTTGGGGTGTGCAAAAGTACTGTATCTGCCGTTATGACAGCATACAAGAAGTGCGGAATGTGGTCTGGCAATCACAACAGTGGACGGAAGAAAGCTTACCGGGGAGGGATAAAAGAGTCTTAACCCGCATAGGGGCCCCAAAAGCGCAAGCAATTGCTATCCCAAATAACGTCTGAGGTGAATAGTCATCTTCGAAACCCCTATTTCAGTAAGAACCGTCCAAAGGGAACTGCATGCTTCGAACGTATGGAAGAGTTGCAATTCGTAAACCTTTGGTAACAGCCCGTCATGCTTTACAGCGACGCCAGTGGTGTAGAACACCCCAGACAGTGGCCCCCACAACAGTGGCAACAAGTCATCTGGTTGGATGAATCAACGTTCTCCTTTTCCCAGACCACCGGACGAGTTTATGTGTGGAGAACACCCAAAGAAGCATTGCTCCTGAATGCATCATGCCGACTGTGAAGCATGGAGGTGGGTCCCTATGGTAGGGGGCGATATTTTGGCGTGGTCTTGGGCCACTTGTTACCTGCATGGAAAGGTTCAAGCTGCCCACTATGTCAATATCCTGGGGATCAGGTGCATCCATTTGTCCAGACTTTTTTTCCCCGGGAGAATGCCCATTTTATCGACGACAACGCTCCTATCCACAGAGCTAAAATCATCAAATGGTTTGCAGAGCATGAGGGGACGTAGTCATCTTTCTTGGCCCCCTCAGTCACCTGATTTAAATATTATTGAATATTTGTGGGGATATTGGAGTCAAAACTCGTGCTCGATTCTCCCACCATCTACGATTTCGGCATTAGAACCGCTCTCCACGAAGAATGGCTTCATATTCCATTAAAAGTTGTTCATGACCCTATGCGTCCACCCCACGTCGCATACAGTCTGTAATTCTGTAAAAGGGGGTTCCAACTCCTATTAATAAACTTTTCTCCTCTTTCATAGGTGTTCGTATTATTTTGTCAGCATGTGTATATATATATATATATATATATATATATATATATATATATATATATATATATATATATATATATATACGTAAAATCCGGTGTATAACGCGCACTTGAACACAAAAAATAAGATCGAAAATTAAGGGTGCGCATTATACGCCGGGTATAAAAACGATAGATTTAAAATAACAAAAGGATGGGCATAAAAAATTTACTTCTAGATGTCGAAACACTGTTTATTTAAAAGAAACGACTTGCCTTATGAACAAGAACAGTTGTAATTCTAGAAGTATACTATTTTTACAAAAGTCTGGGATAATACCTCGAATAAAATACTTCAAAACATAAAAACAATGTATATTAAAATTTTAGATTTCTTCGTTAAAAAGGGGAGTGCGCGTTATACGGCGAATATATCTAAAAATTGAAAAATTTAGCTTGAAAGTATAGGTGCTCGTTATACGTCGGATTTTACGGTATATATTTTGTAAAATAAGTAAGTAGGTAGTCATGTAGTAGCAATGTGTAGAACCAACTAAAGATTAGTTAAGATTATGTTTACACATTCAAACCTTCGGGTATAATTATTGCAGCTTATATATTAGCTACAATAATGAAAACAGTTATAAAATATCCACCCCACGTTTTCAAAATCATTCGACAAAATTTCCAACAGAAGGAAAAATTTTAAGAAAATGAGTTGAACATTATTATACTAAAACTTTTATTTCACTCTAAAATAAAACAGCTTACATATTTAAGTACAATAATTAAACCATGTAATAAAAAAACTTATCAAATTTTTTAAAATTGTTCGACGAAATATGTAAAAACTTTAAGAACAATATGTAGGCCATTTTTCTAAACATTCTACTTTCTAATTAACGCCCTTTTTTGTGCAGAAAAAAAATAATTGTATCGAATATTTTGTGATCAATTAGATTTGAGTTTTTAGTAACATCACAATATAAAGGATACTGGGGATGAACCTCAGAAATCTGATCCTCTCGCCAAACTTCCACACCACACCAACATGAGGACTTCGAAACTCGACAAATTTAACAATCAGTTTTATGGGAAAAAAATGTGTTAGTTTGTTTTAATTTTGTTTTACATTTTTTTTTTGTTTCTAAGAGAAACTTATGTCTTAAACTAAAAGTTTTTGGAAGTAATGTTTTTGAAATATCTGTTTGTAAAAGTGAGTTCTACTTTTTGAAATTTTTGGCTCTTAAAAGAACCGTTTTTATTTGTATAAAAAATGTATCAGTTTTGAAGGCTCTGCATTTTTATGATTTATTTTTTCTATTAGAGATGTAATTAAATTCATTCTAAATTCTTTTAAACTAAATTTTAATGAAGTTTGGCATGATTTAAATATTAGAAAAGCATTCAGAACAGCAATATCGATGAGACTAAAGAATAATTTTTTTGTCCATTTTCTAGTTCGTCTGGCTAAAGAATAGGTGGATATCATGCGGTCTCCTAAATCAACATATCCCATATGCCTATTGTAATCTGCCACAATTTTTGGCTTGGAAGCTGTTAATGTGTCGTTTTCGCATACAGAAAAGTCACCGTCAATTTTTTTAAAAATCTTTTTCGTTCTTCAATGATAAATTCCTTTCGGGGGCTGTGCATATTGGTCAGCATATATACCTGCCTCTTATCTTTCCAACACAATGCTGTCATTCCATCACAAAACTTCACGGCAAGATCACTTTTGTCTCATTTTTCCAAGCCAAATCCTTTGGGAAAAAAAGTTTCTTTAGAACGCACAGTTCCCAGGAGTTATACTTTTTCTTTTTTAAAAGGTCTCGAAAGGGTTTCCCGGGGAGGAAAAGAAATTATCCATAAAGACATTAAAGTCCTTTACCTTTTATACAATCTGCCATTGTATATGCAACATTATAGCAAGAGATGTTGAAAGGTTTTCTTTTATCTTTACCTAGATATATCTCATACAGTAGCACCGGAATTTTTCAAGGGGGTCCGGGGTCGAAAGTTCACCATTCTTGTATCATGTTCCTTTTAATTTTGTCAATTTTCGGGAACAAAACACAGTAAAAAACTAATTATTGAATAAATAATTAGCATTAATTAATAAAATTAATCATTAATAACAAAAAGCTTAATTACATTTTACGTATTTTATTCTTTGAATTATAATCAATTGGAAAAAATCGGGCTTTGGGGGTCCCGACCCCCTTTGTGCGCCACTGCTCTCATATCATAAGTATAGCCAGTAGCATCTGCAATTTTTATACATTTTCAAACCCCACTGTTTGGTTTTTTAATGTATTTTTGAAGAACACTCTCCTTTAGGTTTTAAATTTTAATTTCATCGAAAGATAAATTTTCTGTGGATCATACACTTCTTTTAAATATTCTTCAAGCAAAAAATTTTGGGATTTTCCACAATCTGTCGTAAGTTGGAGAATCTATACTCTCTTTTAAACTATTATCCCGGGAAAAATGTTAAAAATTTTAAAATCATTAGGAAACGATCGCGGGGGATTACTTCTGAAAAAAGGAGTTTCTATCATATTTTAAATTATCGAATAATCCGGTACACTATCTTTTCGATGTGTCCCATCAATAAAAATTTAAAAAAGAAATTTTTAAAAAATTTCATTTGTATCGGTTGGTTTCCCTGGGGAAGATGCGTTCTTTCGTTTATCAGATGTTTCTCCATGAAGATCAAGTACAGTAAATGCATTACCTATTAGTTTCTTCAACCAGAACTGCTAAAATTTCATCTGTGAACATCAGTTTAAAAAAATCATTTTCACTTTTGACACTTTCAATCCAACTTTACTAGAAAATGGTAATACATTTATCACTTCCAGAGCCTTCTACC
Organism: Trichonephila inaurata madagascariensis; assembly: GCA_019973955.1. Classification (NCBI taxonomy): domain Eukaryota; kingdom Metazoa; phylum Arthropoda; class Arachnida; order Araneae; family Nephilidae; genus Trichonephila; species Trichonephila inaurata. The sequence goes on from BMAV01015131.1 coordinate 36,804, forward strand.
TCTTTTCCATGTGAATAAGCTTTCAACTTTCTGATCAAAATTAGCTGATACGTCTAAATCAACCTCATTATTTTAGAAAATACTATTTTCGAATTCATCTTCCTTCTCCGAATCACTATCGTCAAAGTTTTCTTTTTCTAAATCTTTCATCAAATTCTCAAGCTCGATTTGCGTGAGAAATTTTTGAGGCATTCTAAAAAAATAGAAGAAACAGCAAAAGAAAAAGAAAAGTCTGTTGCTCAGAAAACGAAATGTCATCGAATAAAGTTTTTTTTTTAACGAAGTCGAAACTTGTTCCTAAACGTCGCCAATGATAAGGAATGCTTAAAATGTTGGCGAAAAATAACCCCACCCAATTAGTGACAGTAGACGCGAAGTCATAAAAAGGGTCGGGGAACATCGTAAAAGGGTGTGTTAGAAAAAAAGGGGGGAAAGAAGTGTCTCTAGAAACCTTGGTACACACGTCGTACCAAGCCGATTTAAGCGACAAAAAAATTTCTGGTACGACGTATGTACCAGCCGATTTATAAAGGTTAAAATGGTGTCAAATATAAGATGCCGATGTTCCGTATTTTTATCCTGGGATACATATGAAATACATGCAGAAGAACAGAAACATATAATACAAATAGAAGAAAATAGACATTTATTACAGATGATGATACCAGTATATAACTAGAAGAGGCGCGCTGCTTTCCTTTCGAGACGGGAATGCATTACAAGTGAGAGTACGACTTCTTTTCTCGAAGAAAATACAACCATGCCTTTCTGGGGATTCGAACCCAAAACCACTCGGTTACAAACCAAGGCTCATATCCACCATACTGGCTGGGCGGCATAAGATGCCGATAACTATTTAATTTAATTAATTAAAAAAAATCAACTTTTATTTCTGGGATTTCATCTTAAACAGAAATTCATGCACCATGCTATATAAAAGAAACAGCTACACGATGAAAAAATATACAAATATCTTAAAGTTAAGAATGTTTTCTTGTTTTTCTTTCTTTTTGTTGAAGCAAATTTCATATTTTATGCTTGCTCTGTCAGGAAGGATCTCCATCCAAATTCAAAAAGCTAAATTTCCAACATTTTTTTCAATAGGCACAGATGTAAATAAAATTATATGCGAAAATTTTATGCGGAATACTAAAAACTTTCCACAATTTCCCTCTTGAAACTTTTTAGTACTTTAAGAAAGCATTTAAATTTTTGAACACTTCAATAAGTCAGTATTAGTCCGTGAATCCTATTTTCTTGAAAGAAGAATCTGGAACATTTTCATGAATTTTACTGTCAAAATCAGACATTTGATATGTAGCTACAGTCAACTAAATAATGATTGACGGAAAAAAGTTCGAATTTTATATACTTATTGAGGAAAATGAATCTATTTTTTGAATAAAATAAAGCGTAATCCTTTTTCAAAAAAGAGATTTCTATGCAAAAACATAAATTCAACCAGAAAATAAAATAAATTATGAACTACAAAATAATAATCGTTTTACAAAGTAAATTAATTTCAGGCAATAATTATTGATTGCATGTTTTAAAAAAATGTGCAATCAGTGTATACCAATATTTAATGTAACTACCCTTATGCTTCTAGTCTTAGAGAAATTTTTCAGTAAGCTTTTATGCAAATTTAAAACAAAATATAGTGGTATATTTTCCCAAAATTGTTGATTACATTTTAAATTTGTTCCGATTTGAAAATTGTTGATTATATCTGTAAAATTGCTCTTGCTTACTCACCCCAAATATTATCAATATTTCCTAGGTCCTGAAATATCTTTAGCTTGATAATAAGTTCATGATGAAATGTTACCAATATAATAAGAGTATGAGTTGTAAATATAAAATGCTGAAGAAACGAAAGTTCTTGTGAAATGAAAAGAAAAACTAACAAATCTTTAAAGAGAAAAAAGCTCTTTGTTAAGAATTTCATTTTGTACCAAAAATTCTATTTACAACAAAACTTTATATTTATGATGTTACACACTGGTTCTTGGATGAGTTTAGAAATTATTTATAAACACTAACCTTATTTCTCTACTATTGAATCTCCATCAAACTGTAATCTCTATGCTATGCTTCGTCAATTGAAAATCAGTTGCTGTCATTTGATAAACATTGAGCCACTTGCAAAATGGCAGTACCACTTCTATTAGTAAACCCCACAGCTGGGCAAACACAGGGTGTTTCATCAATCTATCATTCAAACTTCACAGCAGAGGTGAGGTAGTTACCATTTCGAATGTTTCATCAGCGAATAATCAACAGGGGATTTCGTTTATTTTAGTATTCATTGTCGTCAGAATTCCGTAACTGAATTATATAGTTTTCGAAATCATTAATTTCACATGCAGTAAAATAGTGGTTCAAATTTTAACACTAAAATATGGACTAGTCTGCAAGCGAAAATCTCTGTTTATAATAGAATATCTGTCTAAAGTGTTATTTACTTTGTGCATTTAATGTTGTTTATGAATCGAGGTGTTTATTTTCGTTTTAAAATATTTATTATTAAAACTTTTTTCTCCTTAGAAGGAGAAGTTGTTTTACAATAAAGTGCTGGTAACCGAAATAGGTTTTAATATCTACAAATTCAAAATTAAATTATTATAATTCTAAGTTCGATTTAATTTGAATTAACACTTTTGGAGTTTTCAAGGGTTTTTGACTACAGCCAACGGTTACTTAATGACAAGAACTATAAACTATACTTAAATGACTAGAACTGGTACTTTGGCTATTAAAACCTCTCTTAGTTTTACGAGAGCAAATATAATTGAACAGTATATAAATTAACTGAAATACTGTAATATCTCAAACCTTTACTTTACGCGTGGAAAGAATCACATGAATGAGGTTGAATTTTGTTTATAAAAACATGCAGATCCAAAGAATATATTAATTGTCTTCTAAATTCAATACATAATGTACAAAATATACGATTTCGTTGTTTTAATAACATGTGTGACGGATATTTATGCGATCTTCACGCAAATCCTCTTGGGTAATCTTTGGGAAAATTGCATTTTAAATTTCCCGCCATCCCTTTCAAGAAAAAACCTTGATATGTAGTGGTTGATTATAAAAATCTGAGTTTTTGTAATTTAGAAGAAGGAGTTGAGGAGTGTTAATTTCCCCCCAAAGGGTATAGTAAAAATGATTTTTGACTTAAGATTGGGGGTGTTTGCCCCGTATTAAATTATTATTTGGGGGGTTGTAATCAACGATAGATTATGTTAAGTTAAATTAGTTACTTGCGCTTGTTAGCTAAATATTTATTGCTTTTTCTCTACCATTCCTTTGTCATTCACTTAGAGATGAAACTGTTGTTGATTAGTATGTTTGAGTAAAATAAATATTATAATGGAAGTTTCTGGTTCTGCTTTTATTCCTCCTACACCCTTAGGTAGGCAAGACGGGGAGGGAGCAACTTCAAGGGTGAGTCTCTCACAAATAATTATACTAAAAAAGAAATAATACTAAAAAAGAAATAAGACCCCGCTTAGCGTGGGGTATACGTTCCATCAAAGAAGAGTGTAATATGAAACACAGCGTTAAACGAGGTTACCTCATCATATAAATAATGGGGTTAAGGGAAGATGGGTAGAAAATTGGCCAGGTATTTTACCATTAAACTTATTAATTATGTGTTTTACAACAATAAAACAAAATTGTATTTCCTTCAAATTTAGAAACATAATAAATGAATATATATATATAAAAATAAATAAAATCCTAAGTCAGTATGTTTACATTTCAGATCATACAGTATCTTCTGTGTTCTGTGTTTACTGCCTTTTTATCAAGAAGGCATTTAATGTAATTTGCGTTTTCCTTTTGCGCTCTGAAAGAAGTTGTTGGTAAGTGGATAAGGCATCCATAAAGCCCCGTCTTTCCTTTGGACTCCAGGCAAAATTTGCTCCTGTTTTTTTTTCTTGTTGCTTTATTTTCGTGTTTTTTATTATCACCCATGATAAAAACTAAAAATCATAATATTTGTCACAATAGCAATCGTTATATTATATAAATTTATACTGACATTAACGTTAACAAATGTTGGAAACGGTAAAAATACGTTCGTATAACACCGCTGGAAAAGAAACATAGATAAACTTCTTCGGATATCGGGAACCCTACCGCAGTGCGTAATTTCGGGGAATCCCACAATCAGTTGAAATAAAAGAGCGTTAAACCGAAACAGCGTTAAGCGGGGTCTTACTGTACCTTTTTTAATGTTTTCCGAAAGCCACATATAATTTTAATATCTTTCTGCATTATATAAACAACCCAAAGGACTTTATATAGTGCACAACAAAATAAAAAGCCAAAATCAAACATAAGATATGAAAAATCACTGGATATATATACGATGTAGGATTCAAAAGCTCCCGGACTGAGTCTAACTTAAAAAGTATTACCAATTAAATTGTTGAACTCATCCTTTTTCGAAATAAGATCTTTGGGCAGCAACACACTTGTGCCATTGCTTGTAGGTCATTGAAACATTTCTGGAAACCATTTTTAGCCATGTCCTTTAATTCATCCTGCGATGCAATTTTTGCTTCATTTGCAGATTGAAATAGATGACTCTGCAAGCGCAGTGCCGTTCAAGAAATAGACTGAAGTAGCAGGGGACTAGGTGAGTAAGGAGGTTGTGGCAAAACATCTGTTTTCGTTTCTGCAAGAAAGCCATTGACGAGAAGGAATTGGTGTGCTGGAGCGTTGGGATATAAAAGCACCCATGACTGCACAGCTCATAATTTTGGTCCATTTACTCAAACAAACGACGCAGGATATTTACACATTCTTTGTTTACTGTGCGTCCTTCAAGGATAAATTTCAGATGCACAATGCCCTGGTTATGGAAGAACACCTCTAGCAAGGCCTTTCTTTTAGAGCGGTCTTGGTCGAATTTTGGCTTGGGTGAAGATTGTGGAGATTTCCACGTTGCCGATGACTTCTCGGATTGTGGGTCAAATAAAAAGCACCATCCCTTGTCTCCAGTAGCAATTGTACCACATAGGAAAGTGTCTTTGTGAACTGCCGAGAATTTCCATTTGAATTGCCTTTTGGTCATTGTTTAACATGCGAGGAATGATGCCTCGACACACACTATGCATGTCAAGATCCTTAATGAGAAAATCTCAACTTCTTCAGCCATTTGCGCTATTGTTTAGCATGTTACTGCGTAGCCCTGTAGAAATCTTTCAATGTTTTCAGCACTGCGGGAAGTCTGCAGACATCTATAGCCTTCATCGTCTTTGGCACGTTCCCTGCCTTCTCTGAAACGTCGATGTCCCTCAAAGGCTCGCGTTTTTGGTTACGTAACACTGCCGTACACAGCCTCAAGATCTTGTAAGTCTCTGTAGCACTTTTTCCTAAGCGAACACAAAATTTGATATTCATTTTCTGCTCAAAAAGCACCATTTCATTCAATCGCCGGTTACTAAATACCGAATGATGTAGGACAAACCCTTTTTAGAAAAGAGGAAGGATGCAGTAACACAGAAATATTATTCTAGTAGCTTTACTTCAAAATATTTTCAAGTTATAGGATCAGTCTATAAACTTTTGAAACCTACTTCCTATATATGTGTTTGCCCATTAAGAGTTTTCAATTCCTTTCTATCTTTCTTTTCTCTAAAAGGCGGAAGAATTATTCGAATTTTTCTTCCATTCATTCATGTTTTATTTCTCTTTTTTTCCTTATTTATTGAAATAACTTGTTTATTGTATTAATTTTGATGTGTCACCTGTTGTTGAAAACCCTAACCATTTATATATACTTATTTTAACCCTCTAAGCGGTCTGCACTTAAAGTCTTGCCATTCTGGAGATGCTTCAAAAATGCACCGCACATATTTTTTTGCTTTCAGGTGGGGTTTTCAAAAGCGGTTGAGCCGTATTTTTAAGAATGCGGCTCGGCCGCTTTTGGGAATCTTACTTGAAGGCAGAAAAAGCATCTCTGAACTGGCGGAATTTTACGTGCAGACCACTTGGAGGGTTAATAAGTATGTTAAATTCGAAGCAAGTGAATATTTTTTCTTCTTTTTTTTTTCTCACTTATCCTATAATTTATTAGTTGCATTTTTGAATTTCAATTTACTCTTTTTTTCCTTATTGTGAAAAAAATGCTGATTTTTTTATTAGTTGTAGAGACATCATTTCGGTCAAAGCTTTTGTAACTACGAAAATAAAACAACAATTATTATGGTTTGTAAAATTACTGTGTATAAAAAAACTGAAAATATATCTTATAAATATATATATTTTGAACTTATTGTATGATATAGAATTTCATTTGTTAAGAGAGAAAAGAAAGTGACATTCCTTGTGACTTTATTATTAATTTTTGTCTCTTATCTAAATAGAAAAACAAATTTCAATCAAAAGAAGTTAGTCCTCCTTTTCAATTTCTAAAGTTACCTTTTTCGTGTATAAATATTCATTTTATTAACTTCAAAGTTGTCAAATGTGTAATTTAAGAGTTTTGCAAACAAATTCAAGGTGTTGTTATGTAGAACTTTTTTTTTTCGATTTTCAATTTAGGAATGGATGGGTGAATGAATGACAGTACTGAAAAATAGTTAGTTGGATAAAGAAGTGAATGTTTTCTTTAGAAAATGTTTCTCGGAATTGTATTTATCGACTCTGGGTATAAAAGCAGATAAACAAAGGTTTCAACTAAAAGCCTTTCCATTGAATTGAGGATTTATGATCATGTTCGGAAAATTTTATTTATAGAACATTGATTTTATAAGGAAAAAGATTGTTAGGAACTATATATTATTAAAAATTGCCATAAAATTCATGGCCAACGTTTTTTTTAAAATTTTTTGCAAAATATCTTAGTTTTTAAAACACCGCCACAGGTACTGTGGCTACAAATTCCACAATTTTGCGTTGATTCGTTCTCTAGTCTTATCTTACATAGCCGTGCTATTAATCAAAGTCACAAATTGCGAAAAACAATCTGCTGATTTAGTCGAAATTAAATGAGTCTTTCTGCGTGTGTAAGAGAAAAGAATGTCACCTAACTTTGACTCTCCACAAAGAGAAAAAAAAAATATTACGTAAAATCCTAGGCAACTTATTTCAAAAAATATTCCATTCAGCTACTATTCCAAAAAAGTACAACACTTGTACTTTTCTGTCAGCAACATTTATTCCCATTTTTTTTTTCAAAATGAATGAATTAAAAAAAAACTCAATCTATCAGTACTACTTAAATAAAGCAATACAATTAAAAATAAATAGGAAAACATTTTTGTAATACTTTAATGAATAATTTGTTCGAGGTGTTTACCTTTCAAATTATATTACATCAATCGAAAACGCAATTGAACAGTGCTAAAGAACTGCTGAATCAGTGGAAGAAACAAATTAAGATAGTTGCTCATGACTCATTAAATGATCATTTTTAAAAACTATGAAGATCGTTTTTTCTAGTTGAGGGAAAGATTTTAAAAATTTAATTTATTACAATATTAAATAAATGTTTTCCTTTTTCAATTCCTACTGTTAGCTTTCTCTCTCTATATATATATTTATTTATTTATATATTTATCTTGTTCAAATTTTCAATCGTTAGTAAAATACTTTTTATTCATCAAGTTCAAATATTTTTTTTAAACTTGTAGTGGATGACACTTGATGTTAATACAGTTTTTCAAATATTCATTAATTAATTTAATTTAATTTAATTAATTATCGGTTTTTGACACCAACTTAGATTCTTCTCTATTACTGTACCAAAGTAACTGTTAAAACAAAGACAAAAGTTGGCGTTGAAAACCTGTTTTTCAGCCAAACCGGGTGTGATTGTTTACAATACAGACAAATCATGCTCTTTTTTTTAATTCCTATTATTAGTTCACTCTTTCACTATATATTTATGTATATATATATATATATCATATTCCAGTTTTCAATGGTTAAAAAATACTTTCTATTCATCCATTCAAAGTAGGAATTGACTTATTTTTTTATATTACTTTTGTTAGTTTTGTTTTTATTGTTTAATTTGAGTTACACGCTTATTATTGAGTTCCTTGAAGTTCATTCTTTTAAAAGAAATTGCTAATAATTGTTATGGATAGAAAAAGCAAATGTTGCACTATTTTGGAATCTTAACTGAATGGGTCATCTTTTGAAATAATTTGCCTATAATTGTATGCATTTTTTTCTTTTTTTCAAAAATTCAAACTAAGGTGACACATTTTTCTCAAATCGACACAAAATACGTTAATCTTTACACATTTTTCTAAACCTTCAAAGTTTTTTTTATTCCATTTGTAAGAGTGATTAATAATAGTACAGCTACATAAGTTCACGTTAGTGGAAAAATCGCTTTAAAATTATGGAATTTGTTGTCACAGTACCTAATGATGTGATAGAGTGCAACTATTTTCTAAATTTAAAAAATTGCAAGTCATCAAGTATGGTTTTTTTTTTCATTTTCCGAGAATTTATATGCCCTCCCCCACCCCTGCATTTTATCCCGAGCCTCCTCAACGTTGAGCTTCCGGACACCTTGTATATATGTGCTTGTGTATGTATGCACATATATGCATTTATATATGTATATGTGTATATCACATATCTTTTATATACGAATGACAGTCAAAAAAAAGGACTTTTGCAATTTCTTTTTCCAAGGTTTATCAACAGCACTAATACCCAGCGGCTGATTGAGGGGTAGCCAGCAACACTTCTATACAACATGCCATTCGTCTTATAACGAGGTTTTCACCTCTTTCTTGGGCACCTAGAAACATGGTAGCTAGGGAAGAAACACTCGCCATGATGAAATCAATCTATTTATAGATCACACTATAAAACGACACAAGTTCAAATAAAAACAGTAAGAGAATGTCTCGGTGCTAACCACGAATAAGAACAATAACGATAATACACGAAAGATTAGGAGACTATCAAACTCGATCCTTACTTTATATAGGATCTAACCTATCATCCGATTTAATCTAATATCAATTTAATCTCAGTGAACAATCATCACTTGAAAGTTATCTCCTAAAAGTATTATTCACAAAAATTCAATAATGATACCTTCAGTAACGATCTCACATAATTTCTGATTTATCTCCTCTCCTACTCTCTGTTTTAGCTAGAAAGCTTCGACTATATATAGTAAACTTAATTTGCATATTCCGATTGTTGGTTGTGAATAACGCGAATTGATGCCCCAAAGATTTCCCAAGAGGATTAGTGGAAGGATCCAGAATAGATCCGTCACAGTCCTCTCTCTGTAGTCGCTGGAGAAAAGTAGATAGTTAAGCATGGTAGCTACCATTATCGATCTGCACTATGCAGGAAAAAGGGCAGTGATTCGCTTTTTGCTTGTGGAAGGTGTAAAATCTGTGCTGGATACTAGTCATACCTTTCATCTCTATACCCTCAATTGCTTTCATATTGTCCTAAATGATTGATTTCGGGAACTGCCCGATCTTTCGTAGTCACATAAAGAAGTTCTTCCTTCTATATATTCCTAAATCTTGCTTCGCAGTAAACAGCTGTCACTATACTGCGATTGCATGCAAAGAATAATTTGCGCAGATTTCACACCTTCCACAGACAAACTCGAATCCCTGTCTCCCTTTTCCTTGGTGCAGATAGATAATGGAGCTTCCTTGTTGAACGATCTGCTACGCTCCAATGAATACGAAACCCTCAGGGGGCACGCCTTCTTTAGGCGGGTACGGGTGTCACAATCCCGAGGTACCCTAGTCATCTTTACCTTTTCCCAAGGGGTTTTCTATCTTTGGTAAACACGGGTGGCACGACCCTGGGGTACGCCAGTGATCCTTCTCTATTTTCGACCCTCCATCTTGTCATCAAATTTATTCTTTTCCCGTCCAGACCACAGACCCATGAATGTTTGGGGCAGTATAGCCAAAACTGGCTCTTGCGCCATAAAACACCAAACTCAACTCTACCTAATGAATACGAAGGAAAAGGTTGACACTATGTGTAGAAGTGTAGGCCACCACTCTCATTCAGCGCTGAATACTAGCGTTGTTGCCAAAACTTGGAAAGAGAAATTAAAAAAGCCCTTTTACTTTTTGACTTCCCCTCGTATATTTATATATGTATTAATAATTTAATTTATTTCGAGTAATATAGTATCCCTTTTCTTGAAATGGCTTTCGGCTAATATTTTATTCAACCATTATTGTCAATGATCTTTTAAAAAAAAAAATAGTTACATTATTTTTATGTAAGTTAAATTAAGAAAATATGAATGAAAAATGTAATAAAGAATGAAACAAAGTAAATTACAAAAATCCAAATTCTCGTTAAAATATATTATGTTTCCGGCTTGATCTTTTCATAATTTGTCTTCTTATTAACGCACGAGATCATAATTTTTAATCTACTTAAATTAAACTACCTGCCTAATAGCTTTTATTACTTTATCTCGCAACTGTTTACATTAAATGTATTCAGTTAAATTATTATTAATTATTCCTGATCATTAAATGACATCAATTTAATTAGGATACTTGAATTTTGAATAAAGATTTGATGTTGTTTTTATTTATAGGTACAATTTAAATTAAATGTTTTCTCTTATTATAGTGAAAGAAAAGATTTTATTGCCCTACTAATGATATGTTCCCTTTTTTAACTGTATATTTGTCTTCCTGATACATATTACCTTCACAGAAATATTGTTAGAATGAAATTTTTCCACAAGAAAATTAAATTACCTTAGTAAAATATGCAGTCCATTAATTTTCAGAATGAATTAAAAAATTAGTTTTGAAAGAAATACTTCATTAGAAGAGAAACTGTTTAATTAAAATAATGAAAGAGTATCTTAAATATATTAAAATATATAATATGCGTAAAATATGAGATATACTATTATTTTAAATATTACTATTAGTTCCCTATAATTTTTCAGACTATTTTTTTAAACTAATTAATTTAAAAAAGAATTACTAAAATTTTCAAGCAGCATCACAAAATAGTAATCCATTTTTCTACATGTATTTATTTCTAGTGATAAACATTAAGCTCATACACACATACTCGCTTTCACTTTGAGTTCAACATGCATTGGTTGTATAATCAGTTTATATACAAAAAAAAAAAAACCTTTAATTTAAAGTGACGCAATTGCCCATGAGGATCAATGCCTATTCCTAACCTCTCTGTGCTCGTGTTCTTGGGCATTGAGGTGGGTGGATGAGCAGATGTTTCAGGTTAGGTGGGCAGTCTGACGTGATCCCTCCCCAGTGCTTAGTTCCCAAGAAAGCATGGTATTTATTTATCGACCCACTGAAAGATTTGTGGCTGAATCTACCTTGCTCTTCCCAGGATTTGGGACCCGGACCTTATATATATATAAATGATGGTCCCAGGGCGAGTGCAACTGCATGTGCCCTGACACGTGGATCAGCGGTAATCCCCAGACACCAAAAAAATACAGAATGAACGGACGGAAAGAGAGAGGTGAAGGCAGAGTCAAAAGTAACGACGTACTGTCAAAAGAGAAACTTTAGCCTACTTGGAAACGACGTGCGTTTAAATGTTTAACTTAGTATAATACACTGGTGCCACTGAATTAGGAATACCAACCTAGTAACGAGTTGGGCCTCCTCTGGCCTTGATAACGGATTTCACATGACGTGGCATATATGACTTGCCAAATATTGGCTAAAGCTGTCGATGATTCAGTAAGGTCCGTTGGTGATGTGTGATAGCCTTTCATGCCTTGTGCCAAAATCATCTCAATATGCTCAATACGATTTACGTCTGGGCTTCTAGGTGGACAATTTATGACAGAAAAGTCAGAGGAATGTTCTCTAACCAGCCAGTAGCCAACCGGGACTTGTGAGAGGTACAGTTTTTTTCCTGGTAAACTCCATTACGGTGCGGATAACAGAGCAGCATAAACGGATAGAGTTGATCACGCCGCAACTCTATATCTAAATTACATTGAGGGAGGTTGGTACAGGCCCAACAAGCTCAAACAGTTCCACGAAAAAACACCCCAGACCATGACTTGAGCCTATCATGCTTTTGTACAGTTTCAACCTAGCTTGCAGGATCCATGGCTTCATGTGTCTGAAGTCATATTTTCAGCCTCTCGTTTGCGTTAAGTAGTCGGAATCGAGACACATCACTCCCTGCTACTCGTTTCCAGTCCTCTATACTCTAGTCTCTGTTCTCTCTTGTCCAGGAAAGACGTGCACCCCGATGGCAAGCATTGAGCAATAGGTACTCTCGTAGGTCGATGGCTCACGAAACCCATACGGTGAAGCAAACACTGCTCAATCCGTTTACTGGCCTGCTACTGGCACCGTCATTTAACTGGGCTGTAATTTGAGCTAATATTTAGCTTCCCTGGCTACGTATAATACGCCTGAACCGTCTCTCACCACGCACTGTCAAGTCTAATGATCCTTTGCAGTTTGCCCGATCGCGAGTTTTTTGTCCATCATCCATGTATTCCTGGTATATTCTTGACACTGTCGACCTTCAAAATCCTAGTTTTCTGACGATTTCGGAAGTTCAATGCTCATGCATCACGCACCTACCTTTTGCCTGCGATCGAAGGCGTCTAAATCTGGCAGTTTACCCATACTGGCAATTCCGTCAATTAATTCAGAATAACCACAGTGCCCGTTATATATGCAATTACCTCTGCGCCCACACTTGCTCATAAATGATGCACAACGTTACACAATTTGCATAGTCTTTGCTATCCCTAATTTAGTGGCTCTTCAGTGTATTTAAGTAATTGTATAGTTCCTTCTTTTCCTTGTTACTGCTAAAATAAATAATTTTGTTTGTTAATTCTTAGTCATTACTAGCTAACGAATCAACATCTACACAACATTAATAATATTTCTTATTACGATTCTCTTATTTTCCCTCCAAATAAGTAATTTGAATTTTATGAATTGCATTCCTAGTTTTTTTTTAAATGTATATTAGGAATTGAAATAGAAAACCGTTTAAATCTCTCTAGCATTAAGTTCCAATATTTTAATTTACATTTTGCTTATTTTTATCCTGAAAAGAATTTAAGAGATAACTTATTTATTTGTGGAAATGTTAGACAATTTCATAAGAAGTGAAACAATTTCCTTCGCACTTGCGTCTTTTCTTCAACAATCGATAATTTCATCAATAATAAACAAACAGTTTGAATCTTGGGAAATAAATTTAACGATTCGGAAAAATGGATAAAACAATCATTCCAACTCTTGGATTTCTCATTTTGAGTATTTTCCAAAGAAATGATCGAAAAATAGTTTTCAATGCTAATATATTTTTCGATTCATTCCAAGTATTTCGAAAGCACGTTTTCAAATATCCTATCGGATTTTCTCTTTGAATTATACATAATGATCATTAGATTTTATACACATTATGAATTGGAAACAATCGATCTGTTTTTTAACCAAGATTTCGATATTGAATACTTACTAGAAACCTACGGGAGAAGAGAATGTATGTACACTTATGTACACACATTGGTTTGTTGGTACTTTTTAATATGCATGAATATTAAAATTAGTTAAACAAATATTTTTATATTTTTTTTATCTTTTTAGAGGCTATTTTAAGTTGAATGATTTCTAGAGTTGTTTCAAGCGTAGAATTTTACTGTAAAAAGATATTATTCAAAGAGTTAAGGAGTGGGAAATGCTACTTTTGAAATTATGGTTCATTATCTATATTTTAAGTTTTGTAACATAAAATATTTATTTCTTATTTGTGTTAAAGATGTATTTTTATGATGCAACATTTAAACATAACATGAGACAGTTTATTTTAGAAAATTGTGTGTGAGAATTTGTAGTCCAAACATCAAATGAAATGTTACTAATTATTATGATATGTTTTTGTTTTTTGAAGAGATGCTTCCTACTTTTCTTTATAAGAAAATAATAATAAATATGGTAGTATCCTTTGTGTGAATATATATAGGTTTCCCAAATGTGTGAAAAGAAGACTCGTGTGATTTCGTCAGAATGACTGCAGCTATGGCACCATCACCGAGCAGGGAAATAAAAATGGTAGGAAACTTGCATCGGCTATAGTGCTCAATAATTTAACCTGTTAATGGCGGATGAAATTTATCCAAAGAAAAGTCATGCCATACTGTTGCTTTTAGATCAAAACAACGTCCGGTATCACGGTAAAACATTGCGGAGCATAAGCTTAAGGCCAACAACTCTCGGCGAATGTTGGCAGTCTGTGGCTATCAGTGCCTAAACCAAGAGACTGTGCACAATTGGCTTAAAATTTATTGTGAATGGGGGAGGGAAAACAATATCAAAGCTTTCCATAACAAATCCCGTCCCTGATCTTGCGTTGAAATCCAGACGACTGCATGAAAATTTCTTTAGAAGGTGTTGGAACACCCACCGAGCTGTCCGGAGTTGTCATCTGACTTACCTACCTGTAGCCCACTTAAGAGAATGTTACGTTTCTATTCATACAATGAAGTGATTGAAATTCTGCAGGGCTTCCTCAAGAATCAACTACGATCCTCTACACCAAATGCAGAGACCACTACCAAAATGATAGGACCTATGTTACAGTGCCTAAAGTGATTTCTTTTGATTTTCAATAAAGGTGTTTTTTTATTCAACTTATCCATTTTTCATTTTGTCAACCTTATAGTTAAGTATTTAATTAATAATAATTATTGTATATTTATGAGTGCGTAGTATATTTACGCAGTATCTAAAAACTACAAATTAAATTATGCACTTCTTTTTTTTTAAAATTTTATATCTATTTCCTTATTTATTACGACATTTATTAATTTTTTATTATTATTACTATTCTCTTAACGACCACGTTTTTCTGACAAAATTTTATTTGCATTTTTAAAGTTAATGTCTTATAAGACACTATTTGTTTTTTAAATTTCATTTGGTGAATCAAAACCGATGTTTTTTGACATCATTTTCTACATGAACACAAAAATGAAAGTGAAAAAGGAGTGCCGAAATGCTTAATAACTAGGACCATTTCTTTCTCTCTTTCTTTAAAACAAATTTATCATTACATTTTGGTTTTCAAGTAAAATATTTTTCCGAACTTTCAAATGCGTGACATTTTTCTAATAGCTCTCCATTTGAACAGGACTAAGAAGTAAACTTCACCTGAAAAATGGAGTGTAATACCTTAATATGTAAAATATATTTTTATGACTTCAAGAGTGTTATTTAAATGTGTTTATTTAATTTTCTTTTTCCATACACCTTTGATTAATTAAAGACTTCTTTGCGCAAGATCATTTCTAAAAGTGTTACAAAAAATAATAGTTAGTTAGATTGGTAATGTATCTGTGCATTTACGAAGAACTCATCAATCTAAGCTCGTAATACGGAAAGTTAAGCTTCTTTTATTTTATTCCACATAAGCATTTCCTCACAAAAATTCAATGACTTTTACTGCTCTTGAAGAAAGATAATTTTATGTTTTAGAAATAACATTGAGGAATAATTCTAAATAATCCCGCTTAATTTTAAATTAGCAATTGGTTAGGCTCATTGAAATATATTATATTGGGGATAAGACTGATCCTCCACTAATAATGAAAGTTCCAGTACACACATATTTTACAAAGGGAAGGACATACGATGTGCACGTTGGTCCGTACATTAAATCTCAGCCTAGTCCCACATCTATCCAATTCATTACCTGTTGACTCATTACATTGGTCAGAGCTCATAGTATCATTATTTGACGGTCGTGGACTCTGCAGCACAGACAACTGGGTTTAAAATGGTGCAACACAAGAGTGACGGATTGGGACTGAATCATATTATCAGACAAATCTCGTTTTACTTTGTCAATGTTAGTCGCCAAGAACGAAGTGGTTCTGTTGTAGTGACAGGGCCAAATCTGGCATTTCTGTTCGTTGTCGAGGTACTATGACGGTCCAACGATATGTGGATGATGTATTGCTGCCGATGACGTAACATTTCTTGGATGAAGGTATTCAATATACTTTACCAGCAGCGTAACACCTGATCGCACATTGCACGACAACCAAAATACTCTACAAGATGTTTCTTCCATTACCACTACTCTCCCTAATCTCTGTACACGTGTCGGACGTAACTAAACAACAGTTGTATGTCGTGCCAAATGCGTGTTCAGAAGACCAACTGAGGCAAATGGCTGTCAGTAAAAGGCTATTCAAACAGTTATTGATTTGACGTTTTGCTTCGTTAATCGCCATTTGAAGCAGTTCTGCAACCAATTAGGCTAATATTGTTCTTCGCCTGTGAAACTAAAACCATCTCAAAATAAACACTACTTATTGGCAGTTGCTGTTTCAAATCATTTGCAGAGTTTCTTCCCTTTTTTGCTACTCTTTGATATGGTATAAGTTAAAAGAAACTCAACTCAAACTCATTGGTGCAACAACCCATGAGGGCCAGGGCCTATTTTGCCCATCCAGTTTACGTGAACATTGGCTGCTGAGGTGCATGAGCAGATGTCCCAATCAGGCGGTCAGCCTAAAGCGAGTCACGTGGAGGAGAGTAAGAAAGAAGAAAAGAAAATTAGCACTATATATATATATATATATATATATATATATATAATATATTTCAAAGCATTCTGAGTATAAAAATGTTAAATATGCTATAAATATAACAACCTCATTTAATATTAATTTAAACTTTAATCTTATATATGTATACATATTTGTAAATCTTTATTACGAATACCTTTTTTTAGACATTCATTTAATTTTTCCTGTTAAAATTTTAAAATGTGTGTTTTGACTGACTTTTATTTTACTTTGGTGATCATTTGAACGAATTAAACTTTTTTATCTGTTTAAAGAGGTTTAGCTATGATTATAAATCAAACAGAAACCTTGATAATACAAAGAAAGAACTAGCAGATATATACCATCATTTTAGATAAGGAATGTATTAAATTTCTCTATAGACTTAGTTATTAAAATCTAAAACAGAAATATATATGATCTTCAATAGTTATACAGCTTGAAATTTCTCTCCTGTCTGGTTTAATTTTACTCCTTAGAAAGAAAGAAAGCGTTAAATGAAACCGCATTTACACTTTAACTAAGAAGTTAATATAATATTTAATACCACTACGCGTCACTGGCTTCTAAAATTACGGAAGTTTTCCGCTGATTTAACACATTCATTAGCATATCTCATTGAATTACAATAAGGAAGCCTAGTCACAGGCATTTAATGATTGCAAACTCATTAACGTGGCCTTGTTGACAAGGACACGGCTCCATGTTTCTTATTCCTAATTGCGTGTAGTCCAGACTCCTTAAGCGTCTTAACTCTCTCCCATTTCAAATTTCTAGTCTGCCGCTGAACAAGGAAATATTTTCAAAGGATTTATTGGATAAAGTATCCTGGACATATGGGAATAAAATATTTTCCATTATGAAAGTTATGAAAGGGAAAACTATGGTTCAAAATTCTTCTCAATGTTAGCAGAGCTGATCAAGGTTTTTAATATACATTTTAAAATATTCCAGGTAGATATATTATTGTAAATGTAACAATTTAATTAAAATGTTTATGTACATAAAGTGATGTAGTATTCAAATGAATTACAGTATTTTTTTTAGTGTACAGAACGAGTATTGACTCGTATTACTGTACGCTTAAGAATTTAGTGCGATAGTGAAATGTGATGTTTGTATTGTTTTCGTATATTTTAGAAAGATTAGAATGTGACTGGACTTCACTTTTTGATATTAATTGGGGATATACTAGCTTTCGTTAACTATTTGGAAACTAGATTCCATTTGTGACAGGCTCACGCGCCTTTTCTTTAACATAACCTCTGGGTTCTTTGGGGGCCAAGATTAATGGAAAGATTTTTCCAACCAAAACCCAAGGAGCGAAATGTGAAAAAAATGCAAATAAGATAGCTTTTAAATAACGGAAGTTTCAGTAAGGGAAATGGCAATTTTGGGGAATGGTATGTGTGGAAGAGACAAGTGTGAATTGACAGCCAATCGTGAAATTATCTGGAAAACAAGCCATTAAAACAAGGTACATAGCATTGCACGCGCGCCCAGACGTTTCCACATAGAGATTGAATCAAAGTTTGGATTAAGATAGGAGCTGATTATTTGACATTAGGATTTGTAATATTATTAGAAGTGAGAGTAGATGGATAAAATAATTATTTAGAGAAAGCGGTCTAAATTACGCGATTCGGTTTAACTATCATTGCGTGTTTGTTCATTATAGATTCTCGCTTAAATAATGTTATCTAAATTGTTTGACATTTAAGTTCTATTCTTAATAAAGTCATATTAAGAATCAAAAATGTCTATTCCTTTTGCAAACCCTACATCTCTTGCTCACGCTGACAATCAAAGATACGGTCACCAAAGGGGCGGTATCACACATTTTATATTTCTTATTAAAGACTTTTCATCGCATTATTTCCACACGTACTACGATATCCGATACATTTTAAACCATAATACATAATGGAATACGAATACTGTCGACGCCTCGTTAATTCTAACTTTCGATAATACGGACCTCTATCTAATTCGAAGTATATGCTCAGCTCCTTGAAAAACTCTTGACATTTCGAACTAAAACAATACGTTTGGGTACACTCAATATTTAGAAGTAAAGTCTCTGGTTGGCCAGGTTGGTTTATGTTATAAAACTCCCGAACAATTAAAACATATTGGAGCTTATATGCTTTGTGTTGAATTGCCTCTACATGTCTCTCCTGTAGCGTAGACGCTTTAATGGTCATCTGTCTGCTACCCCTTTTTTGCTTCCCGGTTCCTCAGGCGAAAAGGCACTTTTACTGCTTTTCTTCTTCATGTGGACAGTTCTGGAAGTTGTAGTCAGCCGTCCATATATTTTTGTATAACACGTAACTTTGCTACACATGTGTTCAGAAAGGATGATCCACTATTGTGATAAAGAGATGCGTAAGATTGTGTTTTTTGCGGTGGATTGATATGACGATTCATGGATCATCTTTGTTACTTATAGCATGTGATACAAATAGGGCAAGTGCCAGACTGGACCTTACCTAGAAGAACCACTGGTTTTCTTCTAGGTCAGTGTCTGTGAAAACTGGGTGCAGAACGATATTATTTCCAATGTGGGGAATTTTGAGATTTTGTGGGGCATGAAATAGTCCTGTTCGAGATGAACTACATAAATATATTTTTTTAATACATGACTCTTAACCTCTGTATAATATTTATACTACATAATATGTACTTTTAAAAAATACTTTAATGTAATTTTATACATATGTAGAATTGTTTTTTTTATTACATAGTTATAAATATAAATGTGTTAGAAAAACATTTCGGGAGTTTTTTCTCACCCTCTTGATAATTCGAAGTTTTTCATTGGTCCCTCCAACTTCGATTTATCGAGAGTTGACTGTATATATATTTATTTACATTTAAAACCGTATTTATTTGAATCTAAGCCGCAATCGATTCTAACTAAAAAAGTGTAAAATCTGATATTTACGAAACTAAAAGGATTTGAAATGAGACCTAATAAAAAAGAATTATTTTACTTTACCAGAATTAAATACTTTTAAATGCTTATATAAACCTGTAATTGCTGTGATCGTCAGTATCCTGCTCAAATTCCCCATCCAACTAATTTTTCCACCTTCGATTCTAAACTATTTATTTAAATGTATATTTATGTAGAGTAGCCCTTTCTCTCAAGAAATGGTGTTGTCCCTGATGTTGCGATGTGTTTGGGTGTCAATAGACACCGAAACTACAAGCTGAATTGGATCTTTTTCTTTCTAGCCAGTTGATTTTTCAGCCTTAGTATAACTTTATAAAATGTAAAAGCAGCAAGACTCTTTCCTCGTTTAATGTAGTAGTACTGTTTTGAACATTAAATGTATTGTCCCGTTTTGTTCTCTTCATTTTCGATTAAATAGACACTTTGTTTATTGTCATAACTTTCCCAAACTTTTTTATAAGAATTTGACAGAAATATCATATGTCAAACGTATTAACACTAATTATGAAAATTCAAACAGTACTTTCACTCCACACACAAAAAAAACTATATAATTATGCTGGTATTATGCAAAAAATGTATGCACATTTTATACATAAAAATTTGGCGCATTAGAAATAAACTGAATTAAATTGAATTAAATAGTTTATTAATATAGTTTAAAAATTTCAATGATGCATAATTGTGTTGGTAAAATGAAATTTTAAATTTATCATAGCGCTTTACGAAAATAGTTAATTTTTCTGTATTGAGAGAGAAATGAAACTTGATCTGATGGCCTTATTTTCTAATCTCTTATTACATTTCACAAAACCAAAATCCATTTTTATGAATACTTTACCTAAATATTCATTATTTTAATTATATATACATTTTTATTAATAAAACTGTGAAACATAATATAATCTATACCAAAAAACTTAATACCTCACTGTTTTAGCAATAAACACAATGCAGCATACATTTAGTTTGCAGAACGAATTGCCACAATAACTTTACGTACTTAACTGAATTCCTTGAAATGAAATATGGATATGATACTAAATATTAAATTACAATTGACACTTTAAATAAAGAATTACACACAAATCTATTTTCGTCTGTAGCATGGAAAGCAAGGCTTCCAGAAGTTGTTATCCAAGAACATGAAACTACTTTGGTATAAGACTTTACACTATAATATGCAAACAAGTAACTTTCATCAACCAGCCTTTGACTACTTGAGAATTCAACGCATTGCAGCAGATTATCCGGATAGTGTTTTAAACAGGAGATATTCCTATGTTAAGAGGTACTTTCCATGCGAATGTGGTTCCGTCGTTCTTATTAGACCTTTAAAGGGCCCGGGTTTTCTTATGGCAATTTTTGTCGTAAACCCTTTTCCTGTACTAACAAAGACATCGCTTTTTTGAGACCCTGGGCTCCTACATAAATATTGGCCCCACCTTCGATCTTAAAAGTAGACAGTACATAGCATACGTTGTCAAATACTCGTAATGGCTATAGCCCGAAACAAAAAATGTGTGCATGGCACAATCGCACAAACCAGCTCAACCAAATGCAGCCTTTTTACTGAATGAGTAATGATGCTATATGGTGGTAGGCCTAGTCCTATACCTGGACAATGGTCATCACATGTAGCCAGTTGACATATCGTCTGAAATTCCCAGTCATTCGGAGAATACAACAGGAAGAAAAACATTTGACCGTTAAAATTATTCAAATCATGATCTTATTAAGACTGAGTGGAGAACGACTCGAGGCCCCAGTGGAGTAGATACTGGCGAATCAGCCGCATAAATGATACTGGACCCTCAAGCTACAGGGGTCCCAACATGTGTAAGGAAAAAAATCGCAAAATATTAGTGAGCCCAAAAAGGGCCCCTAAGAAATTTTTAATACACGGCCCACTCAGAATTACCTACGCTATTGCGATGCTCTCACTCTGGCCGAGGCCCTGATCCCAGACCCAGTTGGATCATACCTTATGAAGTTCCTGATAACAGCATCTCTGGTGTGTAGAGGAGAGAAAATTCCTTTCACATGTGGGAATAAGGTTGACTGAAAAGAGAATAGAGAGCAGTGCTTCTCAAAATTTCAATATTTACGCCCCCCTTTCCTAACAATAACAATGTATTGAATTCAGTAATACTATAATTTGACTCTAAAGGCTTCAATACGATTTTAACATCTTAAGTGTCTCCTGCGTATATAAACGTCTCGCTCAACCAAAACGTTCATTGCCCCGGACGTATATATACGTCTTTCCGAAGTACGATATTTTCTGTGCACTGCTATCCATAAAACTATTCTGCAGGCTATGAAATGCAATAAAATGACATTGACCGTGTTTGCGAAGGATTTACTTATTTCAGAGGATTTGCTTATTCATTCCTTATCTTAACTCCCGCACCCGAAAAAAAAACATTACATACGCATTCCTACGCGGAAAACGGTAGATGGTATTGGGGAATGAACCGCGTAAGGGCAGTTAGATATAATTATAAACCACACAAATTATCAACATAAGTGTTAATTTTTGTATATATACCTTATAAAATCCGGCGTATAACGCGCACTTTGTAATACAAAAAATAAGATCGAAATTTACGGGTGCGAGTTATAGGATGGATATAAAATTGTGATAGCTTCAAAAAATAAAAATTAAAAAGAGATGTGCATAAAAAACGCTTATACCTAGATTA
The DNA here is from genome assembly GCA_019973955.1 of Trichonephila inaurata madagascariensis. Classification (NCBI taxonomy): domain Eukaryota; kingdom Metazoa; phylum Arthropoda; class Arachnida; order Araneae; family Nephilidae; genus Trichonephila; species Trichonephila inaurata. The sequence continues at coordinate 59,053 of BMAV01015131.1, forward strand.
AAAATTTTTTTTTTGAAAAAATGCATACCCCTTTTAATTTATATAAAAAGAGAGAGATTG
>BMAV01015132.1:0-12317 GCA_019973955.1 Trichonephila inaurata madagascariensis
AGAACCTTTTGACAAAGCCCCCGTGTTGCTTTATAGTGCGGCATTAATTTTATTCTCAGCATTCTTGTTTGACGATACTTAATAATATTACAGATACTCAACTATGTTTTGTTAAAAGAAGTGTTATCTTCTTCATCACCAGCAAAAAACAATGGTTTAACTAACGTTAAACTAGAATTATAAGCGCGTAATTATATATTTTATCCTCTAATACACTCAAAACATGTTATCTTGTGATGGCTCTGCTTTAAACGTGCATTTATATCGATATGTGCATTAACTTTGCTTATATCTGCCATTTCCTGTTTAAAAAATTTATAAATTTTTATATTGTAAAAAATTGTATTAAAGTAGCATTTTGAGCAATACCAGGGTTGTCGTTGAGTGGATCTCATAATTTTGAACCAGGGTTTAAATGAGGGATGGCCTGAGTTGGTATTTCTAAATTTCCACACAACATCAGCATGTAAACTTTGAAACTCTGCAGATTTATATATAAAGAGCACCGTATCCTTTAAATTTCCCTCAGATTGTCTTCAGCGACATCAGGTCTAGAACCTGCGACATTTCGGCCACGAGTTCATGACTGTAACCATTAGGCTACCTTGATAAGTCCATTAAAAAAAATTTTGGGATTTTTGGATAACTTTTTTTAGCGTTTTTTACTGGAGGAATTGAAGCACGTTACCCCGGGTTTGTAAGCCTTCGGTTTTTTCGTCTTAAGTCGGAAATAGGGTGGGCGGTCGTCCCCCCCTTTCCCCCGAGGCCGCCCCTTTTTGGTAATGATAAAAAAGGGGGAAGTTTTCCCGGTTTTAAATTTTTGCTTCTTGTATGTTTTTTTTAATTAGTTAATCTTTACTTGTATTTTTTTCCCAATATATATCCGAGGAATAATGAAAAAAAAAGGTAAGATTTTTAATTTTTTGTTTTCCTTTTATTCTTGTGTCATTGAATTTTTTTGGTTTTAGGGACATTTAAAAGACATTTTAACATCCCTAATTGTGTATAAATTTAAGATGTTTTGTTTTATATGAGAAATTAGTGTTTAAATGGGAAATTAGTGCTTTGTTTATTCTGTCAAAAATATTAATTATCTTAAAAATATCAAAATTTTATTAATAACTTTACCTAAAGCTGCACACATTTGATAATAATGCATCGTTAATTGTTGTGTACCTAACTGGTCATCTGATAAACATGGCAACCATACGTTTCGATTTTTTGTTTCCCAAAAGATGAACAGTGATGCGAATTTCAAAAGAGACCATCCCTAGGGAATTTAAAAATAAATCAGATGATATTTCAGTGAAAAAACGGTTTTAAAGTACAAAAAGGGGTTATTGCGTTAAAAAATTAAAAAATTTCAAATTTAAAAAGATCACAAATATAAAATTTTTGTAGATAAAAAAGTCCATTTCGATTCAGAAAATGTCAACGGCTTAAAATAATTGAGACTTCTGTATAGAAGGGGAGGGAAAATTTTCCAAAACATATTTTTAAAAAAAAAATCATTTCAACGCAACATTTTATTTTTAATTTGTTTATCGAAAAGATTCGAGTTAAAATATCTTAAAGTTGATTTCCAATTGTCTTGCCTTACAAGCATAACAGAAGAATATTTGGAGTTACATGAATTGTGGAATATCTAGCATTCGTTTCATTCACACCTGTATTTTCATATTAAAAAAAATATATAACATTAAATTCGGGAATATGTGCTTAAGTAATTATTCAAAATAGTTCAATGAAAAAATTTTAACGGGAAGGAAATCAAAAAAGGGGGTTTAAAAAGTTCAAATAAAGACTTTTAAAAAAAAAATGGAAATTTTTTTTTTTGGGGGAAGGCTACTTTTGCCAAAGGGAAAGCATAGAGTTGAAAAATGTAGTCCCCCTCCCCTCCAAAAACCCAAAAACACAAAAGCGATAGTTTGTCCCTCCCCCCCCCCAATTTTTCCCGGCCCAAAGGGAAGTTTCTAGCTTCGCCCTTTACTTCTAGTGAAGTTTCTAGCTTCGACAAAAATTTTAAATTTTTTTCCCCCCTTTGAAACAGAAGGCACGTGAAGTCAAATTAATAAAGATAAGACATCTTTAACAGGTTTTGTTTTTTCAACTCCTACTACTATTAGTTCACTCTCTCCTGTGTATATATATATTTTTATCTTGTTCAAATTTTCAATCGTCAATAAAAAAACTTTTTATTTTCCATTCAAAAATTTAAAAAACTTTTTTTTTAAACTTTCGTGGGTGAAAACTTTGATGTTAAAACGGTTTTTTTTAAATATTAATTCTTCAATTAAATTAAAAATGAATAAATAGTAACAAAAATAATAGTCCAATAGCATATATATATATAGAAAGGGAAAACGTTCTTTGTGTCTCTGTAGCAAAATGGATAGCGCGTTGAACTTCTAATACACAAGTCGTGGGTTCGGGAAACCCCCCTTAATGGCCTAATTTCTGAGGAATTTGGGTTTTTTTCACTTTTACTATTTTATTAGAATAATTAAATTTAAGAATGAATAAATAGTAGCAAAAAGAAAAAAAAAAAAAAAATAAAACCCCATAAGAAAGGGTAAATGGAAAAAACGCTTTTTTTACCATTTAATATTTGATTTTTTCCCTATGTGTTCAAATTTTTTATAATGTAAATTTTTTAATGAAAAAAATTTTTTCTTTTCTGACCTAAAATAGGAATTATTTTATATATATATATATATATATATATATATAATTTAATTTTAAAAAAATAAATTTAAAAAATAAATTTAAAAAAAATAAAATTTTGGAAAATCGCAACAAATAAAAACATATGGTTAAAACGAAATAATAAATGTAAAATATGTTTTTGGTTTTATGAACATTATATTAACAATATAATATAAAATAATTTATATAAAAGGGGTTTTTGAACATGTTTTTTGGCCCCCCCCCCTTTTTGTAAAAAACATGAGCAAAAACCAAGGGGAAATAATGGATAGGAATATCTAAATCCATTACAAGATAGAGGTAACTTCCCTAAAATTGCACTTACAAATGCAAAGCCGCGCTAAATCTGAGGCAAAAAAAGATATTGCCGTGGTGAGGGAGTGAGGAATTTAACTCGCACTGTTCAGCTCACGAGGGTTTTTGGCGACGGACCACGAAATTTTTTGAACCATGGTCAAGTGACGTGGACGACCCCCGGCTGGCCCCCCTCCCCCAAACTACCCCCCCACCCAACGGGAGGACGTTTCAGCCCCCGACAATTTAACCCACGCCCCCCCAAAGGGGGGTTTTTATGGTAGGGCTCGAACTCATGACATCCCTTGGGCCAAACCTAACCACTCGCACCCCCAAAAAGATATTAAAGTTTCTATATAATAGATTTAAATCAAGAGAATGGCTGAAATGTAGCACTTAACAAAAGTAAAAAAAGAATGGAAATAAAAATTAATAAAGTTGCATTTTTAGATAATATAATAACACTAGAGTAAATATGAATAAAAAAAAGTAATTAATTTCTAATCTAATATTAGATTATGGAGAAACATAAAATGAAATATTCAAGTTTTTAGTATAAACTATTATCACACACACAATCTCATAATTTTAATCCTAACTATTTTGAATAGCTTTATTCATATAACTATTAATAAAATTAATTGGGTATTTCTGATTTAAGCAATATTTAGTGAAATGTTCATAGTTATTTATAATGTCTGATTTTTTTGACACCAGAAATTTATTACGTTGTATATAATTAATAACAATATTTCTGAATATAGAAACATGTACATTACTCTCCCAATGATGTACTTTTATAATATTGAAATTAAATTCTTCTCTCTTTTATCATAAATATTAGAAACTATTACATTTTCATATAATTTGACATGTATGTCAAGAAAATTTGCTTCATTGTCATATATATATATATATTACTTGTGTTTTAAATTGAACTAATGTTCTGTTGAACATTAAGGACTCGCACTCAATTCTTCCATACCTATTTAGGTGACTAAATTTCTTCAAAGAGTCCGTATTCTCCTCGTTATCTCATGTTAATACTAAAAAGTAATGAGGATAAACAACCTGTTCAAAAATTTTTTTATTGATATCCTTACTAATATTATAAACGTGAAAGTTTGTGCGGATGTTTGGTACTCTTTCACGCAAAAACAACTAAATGGATTTTAATGAAACTGTAAAATAATATAGCTTATATATCAGAATAACACATAGGCCATAATTTATAAAGATATTGTGTGGTGTCCAAAATATAACGATAATTTTCAAGTAAGTACTAGGAAAAAATTCTGCCATCTGCAAAAAAGCCCGCAACAGCATATATCTGTCTTTTATGTGTGAAGCATTTTGCATTTTGTTTTGTCTACGCCATGCACCAGGAACCGCGAAAGCTTGAACAGGTGGAGTGTGAGGCTGATTATAATTTTAACATAAAATAAGTATAATAAAAAGTAATATTAACGTATTACACTTCCAGATATAAATTATTTATACTATTTAAGCGTTCATTACACAAAATTTGTAACAATGTGTTACTTTTGCTGAGCAGAGATCAGCTTAGAAAGGTGTTTTCAAAAATCGACCCATAAGAGAGTTAAGGGGAGTTATGGATAAAATAAATAAATAAATCTTTTTTTATCAGCTGTTAGATCTACAGACTTAAGATTTAACAAACATGGTTTTTTTTTTATTTAGCTGAGGTATGCAAAAAGCTTTTTTTGTTGTTTAATGTGCAATTCACGTAAAATTAACTCTTAAAAACTTCTTTATCCTTCAATCTGTATTGTTTAATTTTTCAATTCCCCCGTGCGAAGAACGGGTACAACAGCTAGTGTAATTATAAATCTCGAAAGACATCATTTTAAAAGTACCCTTTTGGTAGAGAGAGAGAATCACATTTACGTCGCTCTATAAAGCTGCACGAGAGTTATTGGTAACAGAGCTCTTAATTTGAACCATGGTCATGTGATGTGGACGTCACCTGAACTGTTGTAATACTATTCTTAAAACAATTTTGTATACATTTTCTAATCTAAGTGACACTAAATATCATGAAAATTATCCATTTATGCGCTTTTTTAAAATCACGGTTCCGAACGTAGTCGTATACCTTAACAATGCATTTTATTAATTAATGCCAATTATTTATTCAATAATTTATTTCTTACTGTCTTTTGTTTTCGACATGCGATACAATCAAAAGTGTGCTTTGGGGCGTACTGGAATATGATACGAGAATGGTGTACTTTGACACTCCCCCACCCCCCTTTTGTAAAATTCCTGTGTGCGCCATTTGCCTACAATAATCCCAATCAAGTTTTATTTTAAAAATCGCACTTTCCATTTGAGAAAGAAAAGACGATGTCAATCGTCAGGGTGATTATTCAAAATATAACATGTCGGATCCTCGTGGTATCATTCTTAATCTTTCTCCCTTGAGTGAACATGATTTTAAAAATCATCGTTCAGCAGCAGGGAAAAAAAAAAACATCAAGGATTCTCTTTCGGCTTGTGCAATCATTTTTTTTATAACTGATGATGGTTATAATGTAAAAGAAGCTTCATTGTGAAGAATATGGGGAAGTTAATTAATTTATCTCTAGTATAGAAAATTGCAGGAAAAACTTATATTTCTTTAAAGTATCCGACTAAGTTAGGAATCGTGATTTTGCAAAAGCGTATAAACGGATAATATTTATGATATTTAGTGTCACTTAGATTAGAATACATGTATATAAAATTGTTTTAAGAGTAGTATTACAATAAAAAATTATTTTTTAAGTACAATATTTTGACCAAAAATGAACATAGAATGACTCCTTTTCAAAATAATATCCTTTTGTGAAAAATGCTTCTATTATAATAATATTTTGCCTATATATAGCTTAGATCTCTGTACAGTGGCCCAACTAGAATTTCTGAAATATATAACTTAGAAGTGGGTTTATCCATGTTTTACGACAACAAAGGGGAGACATTTTAAGAAAAAAACGCCGAAAATTATATACTTCAATGGGTTGTAACTCTGAAAATAATGTGAATTTTTCAAAAATCATAGTTGAGCCTCTGTACAGAGGTCTGAGCTATATACAGGCAAAATATCGTAATACAAGCATTTTTCACAAAAGGAGAACATTTCGAAAAAAGGTTATTCTAAGTTAATTTTTTGCCGAAATATTGTATTTAAATAACTTTTTTTGTCAAAATGTCCTTAAAACAATCTTATACATGTATTCTAATCTAAGTGACACTAAATATCATGAAAATTATCCATTTAGGCGCTTTTTTAAAATCACGGTTCCGAACGTAGTCGGATACCTTAAATATATCGCATGCATAATTTATTATTCTGGTGGACAATGGCACACACAGGAATTTTCAAAGGGGGAGATCGAGGGTTGAAAGTCCCCCATTCTCATATCCTACCCTAATACGCAGCCAAATGTATTGTTTTGACTTTATCGATTGTAGGAAACAAAAACAACCAGTAATAAATAATTTATTAAGTAAATAATTAGCATTAATTAATAAAAAAATAAATTATTAATAACAATAGAGTAATTAAATTACCGGAAAGCACAAGAATTTATGTATTTACTTTTATCAAAATTCGAAAGTAAAACAGTAAAGCATGTTCATCATTATAAAAGTACCAAGTCATAGAAAAGAAGAAAAGACTCTCTCTCTCTTTAATCTATAATTACAAAACTAAAAATGTTATTACAGCCTTTTCATTTACAGTCACCAGTCTGCTTCTATAGGCTTACAAATTGTCACAGACAGTGGCACACACTGGAATTTTTCGGCGGGGGGGGGGGGTTCGAAAGTTCACCATTTTCGTATCATACTCCGATACGCTGCCCAACATATTCTTTAGATGTTGTCGATTTTCGGGAACAAAAAAGAAAACAGTAGAAAATTAATTATTGAATAAATAATCAGCATTGATTAATACAATTTATTATTAATAACAAATACTTAATTAAATTTTACGCACTATATACATAGAATTATAATCAATGAGGAAAATATCAAGGAATAAGGGGGGGGGAGGTCAGGACCCGGAGATCCCAACCACTGGTGTGCGCCACTAGTGACAAAGCATAATAGCCTTTTTTTTTTTTTTTTGCGCATTTTTCTCGGGAGTGATGATGACTAATCTTGCGTGCAATTCGGTTCTGAAGGGGAAGAAAAAAAGAAAAGAAATTTTGTTTTTTCATTTATTAGCATAGAAAGTGTTACCTTTGGAATGATTTTGCTTACGATATACATAGGATTATAATCAATCGGGGAAAAAAGACAAGAGCGATGGGGAAGGGGACCCCTGAATCCTTACCCACTTGGGTGCGCTACTGCTGGTGGATAAAAATAAATATGAATAGGAATATAAATTTGTATAACATCATAGTGTTTTCGTTGATACATATATCGAACCATTTCGATGTAAATAAAAAAAAATTATTTTAAACTAAAAATAGAAATTCTACTATAATGAATGGAACTTAATAATGTAGACAACACATACTTTCAGGGGAATTAGATAATAAGAATCATAATATCCAAAAGCAAATTCAAAAAATTAAAAACAATTCTTATATGACTGAAATACGTTACTTTATTTAATATATATATATATATATATATAGTTAAAAAACAAATTCAAAAACGTATTGTAGAACTGACAATTTATCTCAGTATATGACAAATAAATTTATAAAAATTGACCAAATTTTTAAAATTTATATTTAAAAATATTAGTAAAATACATTATATATATAGCAGTCAGAATCATCCTAATTTTTAACTCAAAAAAAAATAACAATTATATACATGTCATTCGAACAAAACGTTATTTATTTTGCAACTAATTAAAAATTATGTGCCTAATTGGTTATCCAATGAGTTTCAACTTTTAATTATTAAAAGGATAAACCCAATATATTTCTAAAAATAAATTACCGTATTAAAAGAAAATGAACTGTATTTATAAATTAGAGGTTACAATCATCTATTGAAAATGTTACTTAAAAAACAATTAAAAATGCTTACTTTGTCTAACAATATATATTTTCTTGCTACGAACCTGAAATGAGCTTTTGAAAATTGTTTTCTATTCAAACCCTGATCAAAAGTAGTTTACTTGTGTTTTAAAAGCAGATTTCTTTCCAGTTCAGTTTATTATTTTCATTTAAACACACACCCATACAAATCATTTTAAATTATTGTCCTCATTAAAATTATCTTATTTTGGATTATCGAATAATGTTACAGAAAAGTAGAAAGTGAAACATATCAAACAATTTTTTTTATTTATAAAATTAACCTTTGACCTTTTTCTTTTAAAAAATACTATTTAAATGCCCCAAAAATTTTTGAAAAAAGGAAGAAGGAAATATTCAATTATATATTAGAATGTAAAAAAAAATAATAAAGATAAAAAATATACTTATATTTCATTAAATCTTTTAATAACCGATATTATTTTTTTTTTTATTGAGTAATCTTGCTCTTGATAATTATTTTTTTCTGTGTTTCAAAAAATTAAATAATTTTATAACTAGCATTGAATACATAAACAAAAATTATTATTTTGTACTATATATTAAAATTTCAGTTATGTCAACTTTCAGAAAAGATAGAAGAGCTAACAATTCACTTTTATTTGAAATTATCAGTTGTGATATTTAAAATAAACGAAATCTCAAATGTTGAATTTTTTCCCCTTCATTAGTGGAACTTTGTTCGATGATTAAAATATTAATTTTGGAAGTTAAATTAAAATAAATAATGAAACTTCATTTTAAATTATTTTTATTAGAAAAGAAATCCTGTCTTTAAAGAAGTTACTTAACTCTGATCTCTAGATAATACTTTTCTCCACCCAAAGACCGACCTCGCAAAGTATGAGTATAAAAAGATTTTGTAAGTGAAAAAAATATAATTTCAAAATTTAATTTACCCGATAAACGCTAAAATATTCAACTTGAGAGCATAGATTAGAAGGTTCGTAAATAAAAGGATACTTTTGAATTATTTTGAAATTTTGAATGATCTGGACCTCTCTATACCATCATTTATTGCGTACTCCTGATACATTTTGTGAAGCAAAGTAACAAATACATTCCACACTCGCACAATAGATAGTTAAAAAGTTTTTTTAAATTTGTTATATGATTTTGAATTTTATCCAATAAGAATTTTAAAGAAACTTTTTCATTACTTTCTATAGTTAAATCGCAAGCGGACATAAACGGTTACACAAACAAAACCACCAACTCTAAAATTATCTACTTAGTGTATCAAGTAATTTCATGAAAATAATTTTTCTGCTTTCACATGTGAAAATTATTAATTTTATTAAAAAATAAGATGAAATTATGTGTGGAAATTGATGATTATATTTTGTTAGCAAGTAATTGTTTCTCACATTTTGGAACATTTTCATCAACATTTAAAAAACATATTAAGAGAGATAATTTTTTTTTATTTTACGCAGTTCCTTTATTTGTTCTATTTCTTACCAAGCGAAAAACAAAGCTAAAATTATTATGCATGTAGACAACATATTAATATATATTTTTTTTTTTTTTCAGGTGTAAGTATATCAGAGAAAGAAAATAAAAATGACACCCATGCGAGAATCATCGAAACAAAATATTCACACCCACTAGAAAATGAGGCATCAAAAAAACTACAAAAACAATTAAAAAAAATTTCGAATCTCGCAAATCACTCCCATCGTACAAACAGTTCCACTGTACATTTTAGCTTACCAGAATATCTTTCTTCCCACTGTTATAACGAGATCGACAAAAACGCTTCCTCGTCTATATCAGATTCGGTGCCTCTAATAGTGAACAATATAGTAGCTCACCAGCATTTACCAACTGAAACAAATTTTTCAATCAAACCTGCTCATGAGTTTTTTTAACGAAGTGTAGAAAAATTACCCCAAAATGAAGGGCCCGACCTTGATTTACAAATGGGATACGCATGAGAGGGACATCATGAAAATCAAAGACAAAACTTAAGAAACTTAATATTAAATTTAAAGGATGGCAAGCCCTTCTTGGCTGGTGTTGCAAACGACAATGATGGGAATGCTATTAACATTGAAACCGATTCTCAGAATCATCAAAAACAAAAACCCAATCCGAGTTTTTACCCCAAAACTTAATACACTGCCTGCCGAAAATTTAAAACATCCCCGACTACCAGTGGGATTCATTGCAAAAAAATGGATAAAATGCCGATCCACGGGCAAAAAAGAAACCAAAGGGGAAAACCCCAAAAATACGATAAACACGTATTGTTGCAGCCCAATCACATTTCAACAAATTTTATGCTCGTTTCGAACCCTAAGCTAACCGAGGTAACAGAGAATAATCACTGGGAGGATTATTCCCATTCGAACAATAAAAGACACTGCAAGCCAGAAAAAGACGAAGGGTTGTCAAAATCTGAGAACCAAGCACATCAATTACAAGATATCCCTTCGATGGAATCTTGGAACGCCAGTCACAATCGATTCCCCAAACTAAAGCCCAATCTTGGTTTTAGCCAAGACCCAAAAGCACATGAACACGATCATCCTCAACTTGTTTTATAATAAAATTTTTCCAAATCCCGATTCACAGGGTCCTAAATCAGAGATTTGGGAGAAAAAACCAGAAAAGGAGATGTTAGAACCGCACTCGATTAGCGAAAAGGAAAATTAGAAAAAAGGATGTGGATACAAAATGGGTGTTGCCCAAATTTTAAATATACCTACCCATGATGGGGTGGGCATAAATATCAAACAAGAAAATACGTTACCATGCCCAACAACCGTGAACATGTTCTCGCATTCGGTGATTCAAGATTTGAAAATGGAAGGATCCAAAGAGAATGAACTTAACCCCGAAGACGAAACGACCCCCGGGGGGGAAAAAAACGTTAAAAACCGCATGCCAAGCAAAAGGGGCACCAGAGAAGCCCTGGGATGAAAACAAAAACAACAACAACCCATCATCTGATTCCACTACGTCATGGAGTTTAGGAAACACCGCCCCCCAAGCCTCAGACAGAACCACCGGCGACGTTTGGAACTACCAGACGATGACATCCGTCATGGAAAACGGCCACTATCATCCAATCAAACATTCCAGCCAAGACGATGGGCTTCACCCCGAACAAGAGTCGTATAACCACTCTGAATCATCGACTCCGCCTACAAAACTGGTTGAGGGGGGGGAAAAAAGGGAGGCCTCCGCCGTCACGCAGCCAGAACAGCCCCCACATCCCACGGCGCCATCTGACGGAAAAAAGGAATCCCAGCATCCGCCAGTGATAAACATGGCAGTACGTTTGGCAGCATGGCTCCTTACAGCATGGCCGGTAACTACTCCTCACCTCCATCCTATTCGGGAAGGGATCTCTATCCAGGAAAACCATCCTCAGGGTACTCAGTAGATGGGTCATCCCCATCATCGACTGCTTTATATGCCTTTGTCAGGAAAACGGGAAGATTCCCGTAGCGGCCGGGCGAGCTGGCCCATCAGTCCATGGTGTCCCAAGGCGGTCACCACTGGTCAGGTTCTCAACCGCCCAGCGTGCATGATCATCAGCAGAGTTCAGGGTATGGTATCTCTGCTCTGACTTCTGGTCTGAACTTGGCCGCACAGAATTCTCTGATGTCGGCAACGTCTCAAGCCGGCGGGTGTGACCAGAACGAACTGAGCCGTGCGGCGGGATTTTCAAGTTTTGCATCTTCTGGGCATGGTTATCTGAGACCCGAAATGACAACCCACTGGGGTCTTATCGACCCCATACCAGGACTGCAACACCCTTACTGCTCAGATGGCATGGCTCATCATTTGAATCAAGGTAAGAGCATTTTGATTTCCTTTTTGTGTTACATATTATCTAAACATCGTAACGAAATTTTAGTTTGTCATGCTTCCTAGAAATTTTTATCATAATAAATATCTCTCTGATTTTTATATCGTTTTACTGCTCCTGTCCTATAAGAATAAAACAATCCAAATAAAATGTTTCAAATTCGACGTATCATTCATAAAATAAAGTAGAAATGGGCGTTAAAATCTGTTGTGTTATATTTAAAAGTTATCTGTATTGAATCTTTTCCCAGTTATTGTAATGATATGATGAAATATTTTTAATTTTGTAGGCTTTTATAATGCTTATAATGAAATCATTTCTACAAAATAAATACAATTGCATAATTGTAGAATTTAAATTTTCTTAAGAAAATTTCGTAACACATTTTTAAAGATACTGACGTGAAATATATAATCTTCTACCCCAAAAAC
>BMAV01015133.1:0-93632 GCA_019973955.1 Trichonephila inaurata madagascariensis
AAAATTTCATAAAATGACAATTGTTATAATCTAAAAAACTCCCAGATAACATCAAAAATTTTAAAAAGTCCAAATTAGTTAAGCACAAAGCAAAAAGTGGTCTTGACCTATAAATATGGTGAATTTTAAAAAAATGTATAGTTAGTAGAAAATTTTATACTGTATTAAAATCTTTAAATGCATTTTCTGAAAACTATGTTTTCAATTTCTTGCTTCACGGAAAAAGTTCACTAAAGGGTTTCTTTTTAAGATATTAAATTTGGGAATTTTCAGAAAATGTTTTATTTAGTTATATCTGCAGTCTAGACTATTATCTAATCTCTGTGTATATATTTATGTATTTTATTGCACTTTTTGTGAGAAAATAACATCAGTTTCTTGTAAAAAATTGAGTTCTTGCATAAAAAATGACATATTTCAAAAACTTTCAAAAATATTACAAATCTTAGAGTTCCAATTATAAATAAGGATGTTATTTATGTACTGTATAAATATTATTCAAATATATTAATTAGAATTTTCAATACAAACCTTACCGTAACTGCAATTTTTCACTAAAATTTCACTCAAAATTCTCAATATATCCAAAATTATTTTTAATTTTGTGGAAATTGTGCTTGAATTCCTAGTTTTATGCCCTATTTTAAATAAAAAAGGGTTTATTTCGTTAAAAATTTATATATTTCAAAAAAAGTGCTCCGAAGGTTGTGACGTCTCTCGCGTCTTTCTGCTAACATAACTCCTATGTTCTTTGACGGCCACGATTAATGGCAAAACTTTTCCAACACAATACCAAGAAGATAAACGAACATAATATGTAAATGAGATATACTATAAAAGGATACAAGCTTTGATGATAAGATATAGCGCGGCAAGCTTAGAGATAGTAGTGTGGAATTATTCTGATCGATAGCGCGGCAAGCTTAGAGATAGTAGTGTGGAATTATTCTGATCGATAGCGTGACAAAGCTTAGTGTGAAATCTTGCAGATCAAGAGTTAGCAGTCCGATAGTTTTGGAAAGAATAGAAGCCTAAGATAAAGAAGTTGGAATCATCGCATATAAAAGGAATTTATAGATATCGTTCTTTAGGTAAAGGAAGGAGATCTACAAAAGGAAATTTGATATAAGTAATTAGATGAATAGGATTATTAATGATAATTGAGATAAAGGATCTAGTTGCGTGATCTGACTTAAATACACGGTTTAATTTGGGTGTTAACTCTCACTTTAATTAAAATTGTCAAATTAGAATTTAAGTAATATAAGTTATTCTTAATAAAAGTTGTATTAAGAACTACTATGTCTCATCATTTTGATAATCCCACACCTCTAGCTTACGCGGAACCGGCACGACATGGTCATCACAGGATGGCTATGTCACAATGGCGCCCGAACTTATATAATTCTGGGTTAGGTAATGTAGGTGGAAGTACGGTTCTACCTGAAATGTACTTTTCAGGGTCGGAGAACATTCAGAGTTTATAGAGTGTATAGATAATAACATACAGTTACTTGAAATCCCAAGTAATCTGTCGTGCTTACTTAAAAAGTCATCTCAGGGGGAAAGGGGTCAAGATTGGTATTCGATATTTGGTTCGTTGTTAGTGCAAAAAAACAGCCACGGATTTTGCGCAGCTCAACTGAATTAGCGAAAGGGTTTTCCCCCTTTCAAAAAAAAGAAAAAAACTACAGTCGCAGTTTTACGCATCCCAGCAGGGAAGAAATCAGGATCCTACTGATTTCGTGTATAGATTTCTAAAAATAAAAGAAGTTTAGAATTAGGAATGTCCCAAGCAGACTTAGGTGGATCATATTTTAGTTCGACTCGAACCACAGATCCAGGACTACGTGGGAAGTCAGAAACCACAAAACACGATACAACTTTTGAAGTCTGACTAAATTGAAAGGGGATATTTTTCAAATTACAAAGGGGTTATCAGAACGATAATATAGAAAGACGAGGTCAAAATGCGCATGGGCCTAATTTTGAAGTAAGGTAGAAACTGAGGGAAATTTTGGAATAGGAAGAGAAAATAACGATTGTCGCTGCTTCTGCCCTTATATACTAATCATAAGTTGCACAATAACACACACACAACATATATATGTATATATATATAGTATAGGTATAGAAAGTATATATATATATATATATATATATATATATATATATATATGAAAGAAATTTGTATAATATATCAAAACCCAGAAGTAATAGAGCAACATCATGTAACAAGGAATAATGTAATAAAAACTATAAAAGTTAAACATGTGATCGAATTTATAGAAAAATACAAAAAAAGGAACTATACAAACCTAGCGAGTCAGAAAGTACTTTCGGACTTAGGGACCGAATAAGTGGGGTTAAACTAGTTTGAAGGCACCAAATTCTCCCTTTGCAAATGGGTAGAAACCAACAAAATGTAAACAAAAATTTCGAAGTATATAAAATAATAAACAAAAATTGAAGTATATATAAGAACTTGTAGAAAGTATGATAAAACCACTGACTACTATTCTGAAACAAATTCTCCCCAAATTTTACAAGGTATGTGACTGACTACCAAAATTCGCCAGTTTTGGTGAATATATTATAAAATTTTTATGACTTGTTTTATAGCCCATACAAGATTCCGTAAATATTTTATTTTTTATTTCTACTACTATATCTAGAAGCAAAGTTATAGCATAATTAGGTAAAACTGGAAATGAACTTTACAAAAACCGGAAAGTAGATCCCTACGTGCTAAAAATATTTTTAAGATATAGAATTGAAATTTTCAGAACTTCATTTAATGAATCAAATCTAATCTCTAGTATATATTTATGTGTAATTTTTATTTTTTATGAAAAAAAAATCGTTAATTTTAGTGTTTTTGCATAAAATGGTGGTATTACTTAAAAACTTTCTCAAAAGTATTACAATACAAATATTTTAAATTCTAACACATATAATGATGTGGCACGTACTGTATAAATATTATTTGTTTGTGTAACTGCCATTTTTCATCAAAATTTTCACTAAAATGACAATTGTTATAATCTAAAACTCTCCAGATAACATCAAAAAATTTTAAAAAAAAGTCCAAAATTAGTTAAGCACAAAGCTAAAAGTGGTCTTGACCCAAATATGGTGAATTTAAAATAGTATAGTTAGTAGAAAATTTTATAATTGTATTAAAATCTTTTAAATGCATTTTTCTGGAAAACTACAGCCAATCTCTTGCTCACTCTGCAGTTCACTGAAGGTTTTCAAGATATTGAATTGGACTTTCAGAAAATGTTTTATTTAGTTATAGTATCTTCAGACTATTATCTAATCTCTGTATTTATGTATTTTATTGCACTTTTTGTGAGAAAAATAAATACTTTTTGTAAAAATTGAGTTCTTGCATAAAACGACATATTTCAAAAACTTTCTTCAAAATATTACAAATCTTAGAGTTCCAATTATAAATAAGTGATGTTTATGTACTGTATAACAGCCATTCCAAATATATTAATTAGAATTTTCACACAAACCCAATAACGTGTTTTCAAACAAAATTTCACTCAAAATTCCTACCATTCAAAATTATTTTTTTAATTTTGTGGAATGTGCTCGAATTCCTAGTTTTATGCCCTATTTTAAATAAAAAGTGCCTATTTCTGTTAAAATTTATATATGCTCGAAGGTTGTGACGTTCTCATGTCTTTCTTACATAACATACACCCTGTATGTTCTTTTGACGGCCACGACGGGCAGTAAAACTTTTCCAACAGCCAATACTTCAAGAAGATAAAACGAACATAATATGTAAATGAGATATATACTATAAAAAGGATACAAGCTTTGATAAGAGATATAAGGCGGCAGCAAGCTTAGGTAGAATGGGTAGTGGGAATTCATTATTCTGATCGATAGTGCTAGAGATAGTAGTGTGAATTATCTGGATCGATAGCGTGACAAAGCTTAGTGAAATCTTGCAGATCAAGAGAGTTAGCAGTCCGATAGTTTTGGAAAGAATAGAAGCCTCAAGATAAAGAAGTTGGAATCATCGTGTATTATATAAAAAGCGAATTCGTTATAGATATCGTTCTTGTAAATGAAGGAGATCTACAAAAGGTAATATTTGATATAGCAATTGATGAATAGGATTATTAATGATAATATATAAAGGATCTAGTTGCGTGATCTGACTAAAGCATCAGCGCTTTACTCTGGGTGTTAACTCACTTTAATTAAATTGTCAAATTAGAATTTAGTAATATAAGTTATTTTAATAAAAGTTGTATTAAGAACTACTATGTCCCATCATTTTGATAACTTCCACACCTCTATAGCTACATGCGGAACCGCAACGTACTAGTCATCGATGGCTATTATGTCATTAAGCCCGAACTTCTATATATATAATTCCTAAGTTAGGTAATGTAGGTAGGAAGTACGGTTCTACCTGAAATGCATTTTCAGGTCGGAGAACATTGGCAGTTTATAGAGTGTATAGATACAACATACAAGTTACTTGAAATCCTAAGTAATCTGTCTTCCTTCATGTAGTTTACTTAAAAAGTCATCCAGGAAGGGCCCAAGATTGGTATTCGATATTTGGTTCGTTGTTAGTGCAAAATACGCCACGGATTGCGCGCGCAGCTCAAGCTGAATTGAAGGAAGGCTTTTCCGCTTTCAAAAATACTACTGGGAAGAAAGAACTACAGTCGCAGTTTTTACGTATCCATAGGGAAGAAATCAGGGATCCTACTGATTTCGTGTATAGATTACCAAAATAGAGAAGTTTATAGAATTAGGGAATGTCCTTAAAGCAGACTTAGTGATCATATTTAGTTCGACTCGAATCACTACAGATCCGGGATGGCGCACGCAGAACACGATATGTACCGGGAAGCCACAGTAAAATCCGGCTCAATATTGATGCCACAAATTTTTTAGAAGTTCTGGACTAACGAAGAGGCATATATCTTCGCAAATTTCAAAAGGGCCAGAACGCGATAATATAGAAAGATCGAGGCCAAATAAGCGGCAGAGACGCCGGAATTTCTGAAGCCAATGGTAGAACGTGAATTCTGAATAGGAAGTGACCAACAGAAAGTTCTTGAAATGCCAACGTATGAATAGCCGTCAAAGTAATAGAGGGTTCGAGAGGAATAGGTTTCAGAATAATGATCAAAGATCCAATAACAGGAAGGCTTACTCAGGTCGAATGATGAAATGATAATTTTACGAGGTAAACGTACAGTTCTATAAATTTCACCGAGTGATAGACGCAAAGGACGATTGGGCCATTGTATGATAAAACCCTTTTATAAAATGACAAGAGAGACAATTATAGACTTTCTCCGGGATATGTATCACCCGTATAAACTTCCTGTCGCCCTGCCTTTATTAAATAAACACACATTTTTGAAAGCGCTATGGCACCTTAGGTGGAGCAGATAAATCATTTTGTACTGGAAGTAGTATATAGAAAATGCCTATTTTCTATAAGCACCAAAAATCAGTGAGCCCAGGTAATAACAGCAACAGGGTGCGAAATGCCAAACAGGGGATTGTAGAAATGGAATATTCGACTGTGACAATTGAAAGGAATTGGTCGGTCACGTGCTGGTAAAAGATTTAGAATACCCATGTATTCAGGCAATGATCAGCGCGCGTCAAGAATCGTAATATTACTCTGATCAGAAATCGTTAAAAATTCAAAAGGCCAGCCATACATAATAAGGTAAATAAAGGAAATTACACGTTAATGGGTCGTGGTAGTTAAATATGGTGCGCTGCCAGCCTTTACACGGAAAAGCATGGGAAAAATATAATTGGTGATAAATTCACTGTTATAATCAAGGATTTTGTACTTACTTCGCGGAAACAATAATAAAAGAACAGAAAATGACCCATTAGGTCATATATATAGATATTTCAAGGCAGGTAAGTTCCTGGAAGACCTCGGCTAACGATATGAGAATTGTCCCACGATTTCCAAGTTTAATTGAAGGATTGTTATTTTATGTGCGAAACGCAACGTCATTGGGGTGAAATGCGTGTATACATTCCAAAATCTTTAAGGAATAACAATGAAATAATGAGAGAATTTTCATGACAAGCCAATTGCTGACACACCTCTAGGGCAGATTTAAAACGTATCATACCCGGGACGCTTGTTATTTCCCCGTACATGAGAAAAATTCATTGATCAATATGTCTCTATACGCCGCGCATGTGCCAAGTTAATAACTATAAAAAACGCGTTACCAGCTGGTCGGTTAAATCCAATTATATCAAATTATCCGAATGAGATAGTGACGTTAGATTTGTTAGGCCCGTATCCTATATCGAGAACAAGACGTAACCGCTATATTTCTGCATAACTGATCATTTCGCGCAATGTGGGCTGAAATTTCGTTCTTAAAAAGGCCTCATCTCGCATAATAGCGGATAGTTTTTGATAACTTATATCGCGTTATGGAGCTCCAATAAAATTAATAAGTGATAATGGTCCCCAAATTTTAACTGAAATTTTGAGCACTTATGAAAGATTGCTAATAAGGCATGTACATCGTTGCAGACGACCACAAGCAAAATCGACTGAAAGAGCATCAGAGCATATAGTGCAAATGATTGCAAATTATGTTAATGATCAACAACACGATACTTGGCAGGCAGGGGGATCAATTTACGTGAGTTTGTTACGCTATCGTACGGCGGTAACGAAACAACGGGAAAACACCGGCTGCGAGTCTGAAAATTGATTACACCATTTCAAAAATCCAGTTAAAGTATGTCGGAAAGTTCGCTAAAATTCAAAAATTCAAGATATACAGAAGCAAAGAAGCCAGACTAAGTACCTATGCAACAAACAGGAAAAGGTGGGAAAATATTATAAGACGTAGAAAAGACATAAAATAAATGACACAGTATTGGAAACACACCCTGTAAGTTCAGCAGTTAACAAAGTATAAAAGTAAATTTAAACAAAAATTTGAGGGACCTTTATAGAGTCTTAGAAGAATAACAATAATATTGTAATATGGAAATCAGGAAAAAGATTAATGCTGTAGATCAAATAAGAATATATATATCGTCATAGGAATGTGACGTGAGGTCGAATTAGAAACAGGTATCCCAAATAGTGCAGGCAAGGAGATCGTTGTGGAACCGTACTTGGAAAAAGTACACATCAAGGAATAAACAGAGTCACAATAATATGGGAAAGAAAAATCTGCGGTGAAACGTAGGTTAGAGGCAAAAGGGATTGGTGTAACCAATCAAATCAATAATATAAAAATAGGACCATAAAACAAATCACTGGTCATATCACTACCTAGTTCAGTTGGGAATGAAAATAAAACAAAAAGGTTTAGGATATAATAGGGGTATTAAAATCAGGTGTGTCGGGGCGTGACCACAAAGAAAGTGGCAAAGAAAGGGGAACACACACATTAAAAGACAAAATGTCATCCAGTACCATATTTCTAGAAGCAGGAAAAAGAACAAAAGAATGCACAGAAGCGATGGAAGCAAGGAAAAGCGCCACAACCTGGACCACAATGACGGAGAACAGAAGCCAGAACCCCGACCAGCCAAGGAGACAATTGGGAAGAAAGGACGACAAGGAGATTACAAGCCCTACAACAAGTAAAATTCCAGTAAGTACAAATGAGTAAAAGTTAGAGGATAGCAATCTCATCGTTGGACGTGAATGTATAGCATATGGGGTTGTATTGTTTCATATTTTTTGGCGATCTTCCAACAAGTGGTTTGGAAGAATTATTGCAAAGAAGGAAGTCTCGGGCGATGCTAAAAGTAAGCTGTCAAACACTCACAATGAGTGTTTATTTAATTTGGAACTTTTGACTTGTTAAAAATTTTTTCTGAAAACATTTGTAATCACACATTTGTTTGCTTCGATGTAGTATGACTTCTGTGAGATGCGGTACCCTTTGGCGTTTGTTATAATAGTTTATTGTGCAAAATGTTTGTAATTGTGTATATAATATGTATATATATAGTTGTTGTATTGCTGCATTGCGATAATTCGGTTCAGGGAAACGGCGCAGTCAGGCACTACCAATAATATTAAACGGATGGGTGCCTATTGGAGTTTTTGAACCAGATGTATGGAGAGATGAAAATTTATTAGATAGAAATAATAATATAGTGTTTTCAATTGTGAAATTGATTAATATTATGGAAATAGACTCAAAAGTTTTCATTTCAGGGAGACTGGACCGAATCTTGAAAAAGCATGCAATTTATAGCTTCATCAAGAAAGGGAGCGGAAGCATCAGCTCCATGCGTAGAGTCAAAATGGCCCCAGGTGCACCCAGAATATTTGTTTTAAAATTTAAGTGTATAAATATTGATTTTAAGTAATTGAATGTAAAAGCGGAGAGTGGGCAAAACTGGAAACAGTGTACGGTTACTAATGTTACCCATATTGGAGTAAAATTTATTGTCACGAGTTTAAATTCTAAATTGAATATTAAAATTTAATTCTAAGATGAGTAATGAAAATTAAAAGCCTAAAGATAAATTTTGGAAATTATAAAAGTTAAAATTTAAGATTAAAATGAAAAATTAAAGTCATAAGATAAATATTGAAAATCATAAAAGTTAAAATGAGGATTTAAGATTAAAATTTAAATAAAACTCAGAAAGTTTGGGAAGAAATTTAGAAATAGATTACGCACGTACTTATTAAGGGCATTGAGAACCCTTAAGTAACACAAGTTTGAGGGGGTTGTGGATCGTCTCATGTCATTAACATAACTCCCATGTCTTGGATTACCACGGCGCAAAACTTTTCCAACCCAATCCAAGAAGATAAACGAACATAATATGTGTAAACAGATAGTTACCGGCAAGTGATGCTTGATGATAAGATATAGCGCGGCAAGCTTAGAGATAGTAGTGTGTGTGGTTTGGATCGATAGCGCGGGCAAAGTTTAGAGATAAAGTAAAGTGGGAATTACTTGGATCGATAGCGTGACAAAGCTTAGTGTGGTGTCTCATGTGCAGATCAAGCAGAGTTAGCAGTCCGATAGTCTGGAAAGAATAGAAGCCTAAGATAAAAGCAATAGAAGTTGGAATCATCGCATAAAAAGGAATTTATAGATATCGCCTCTCCTTAGGTAAAGGAAGGAGATCTACAAAAGGTAATATTTGATATAAGTAATTACGAATAGGATTACAATGATAATTGAGATAATCTTAGTCAGTGATTCGACTTAAATACCGGTTTAGTGTTAACTCTCAATTTTAATTAAAATTGTCAAATTAGAATTTAGTAATATACATATTTTAATAAAAGTTGTATACAACCAATATGTCTCATTTTGATAATCCCACACCTTAGCTTACGCGAAACCAAAGGGTAATGATATGCAATTGGTGATGGTTATGTCGTGTAGTCACATGGGTAAAAAAAAACAGTAGAAAAGTCCCAGTAATTACGCGTAGTAAAAGTATTTTTCAAAGTATTTTTTCATATGACCAAGTTCACTTTTGCTACAGATATTTCCAAGAGAATCAAGAGTCTTGAAATTAACGAAAAGCAATTATCCAAAACCTGAATATACATAAACGACATCTTTTGTATTACCTTATACTAACTAGACAAAAAGCAGATAGATACCCAAGAGAGAGACAAAATCACCAAGTTTGCAGGTTTTGGAATTGTTGATTTCTTCAAAATGTAAATTTGCCAGGCTCTAATTTTGTTGGTTGTCGTAAGATGTTCAAGATGTGTGTGGAAAAAGATGTAAACTTCGTGATATGAGTGTTATGATATAATATAATCTTTCATATAAAGACCACTAACATGCTGACTTTGAAATCCTATTGTTATATATATATCACTAGACACCTGTAGTGACATATTAATTTTGAAAACAATGCTTAAACTTACAATCTTAGTTTTGTAATATTGTGGATAACTTTTCTTGACCAATGCAGTCAGATTATATTTCTATTTTTGTTACTTTGTTTCTTTAGATTTATAGCTATTTGGAACATATTATTTTTGATAACATATTATTTTATATTTGTGGCAGCATTGCATCCACGTATGTTAGAATGTTTTGCCTCATCATTATACTTGATGATATTTATTTTGAAATCAATTCAATATTTAGCTAATGTGAATATTTTACTTGTTTTCAATTTATTGCTGTCCTTTATAAGTTAAATCTTAATGCAACTATTTTCATTTCCTCCTATTTGTGTTTTTTTATAATGTTTGCTTTATTCTGCTTTTATCAGTTTTATCCGAAATACCTTATATATACGCTGGCCTTGTATTATGTCTTTATCGAGTTATATACAGTGCTCTTAGCTTTTTTCCCTAATACTCTTACTTGATACTTGCATTGGTAATTTTGCCTTAGAACATTTAATATTAATCTCCTAATGTTATGGGATTAGCCTTGTTCTTATTCTTGTTTTTTACATATAATAAAATGCTATAAACGTGCATGTGTGAATTGAAATACACAAATCAGTTTAAAACTGCTTCTAAGAATAGATTGTTATGACTTCCCCGAAGTTTATAGGGTATGTGTATGCATGGCAAGGGCAAGTATCACCAGAAATCACTTCCCCACACCATTTTTAAATTATTATTTCGGCATCTTATTTTTAAAGAGAGTAGAAGTCTCAGAGGTCAAACATTCAATAAATGCTGTGTCAACACTAAATACCTTCTTCTTCTAATTACTAACACCAATAGACATGCCACACCACAATTCTATAGTGCGTTGGCGCTAACAATGATTAGACAAACATGCATTAAGACTCTGAATACACATTCTATTTCGGTCTCTAGTCAAAGATACTCTTTATGTAAATTGACTCTACAAATAAGTAATTGAGTTAACTATCTTTATTTATAAAGGGTCTCAGGTAAATATCATGTGTGTAATTGACTGTAAATAGATTAAAACTAAAAATTAATGTAAGATGAAAATATTTGCGCGTGTTTATTAAAGTCTATATGCAAATAAGAATAAGAGGTTTTCTTATAATAAACAAAGCCATTGTTTGTAAATATAAGCAAAGTCAGAGATGTTCCTTTTTTACTCACAATTTATCAAATATGCATGTATTATCAACTCCCTAGGATTCATACATTCTGCACACATATCGATACATAAACAGAAATGATGATAAATTTACAATATGTGAAATATATATTAATTTTCCACGGGAAAGAGTTTGACAATAACAAGATATTTGATCAAATAAATGAAAAAAAAACCAAGAAATATTTAATATCTTTGTTTTTAACTGCTATTTAACTTGTGTAATTAACAAAAAATATGGAAAAAAATAATTTTTTATTGTTTTTACTATCTGTTTGTCAACTCTTAATACCAACGTGAAAAAAAAAATTGACAGAGACTGATAATATTTCGAAGTTTTCCGGAAAAATCCAAAAGAAACATCAGGTAAATAAAATGATCCCACACAAAAAATTGTAGGTGGAAGGCTTAGGAAAACAATACATAGCGATTGGTAATGTCATCATATTAATTCACTTATTCATTAATTCTAGTTAGAATAACCATTCATCGATAAGCATCCGTTTCTGTTTTTCAATGCATTGGGAATTCGGATGTATTTCATCCTAGAATGTGGAAGGTACTATCATCTTAAAAAATAAAATATATAAAATATATTATTAAAAAAAGTTCAATAAACTTATACATTTTAAATTCCTATTATTAGCTCACAATCTCTTTATATATTTATTTATCTTAGTGGCATTTTCAATTGTTAATCAAATATATTTTAAAGCGCTCAATTGAACTGATATTTTATAAAGGATTATTTTAGATGACAATACAATAATTTAATTATAATTAATAAAAATATTAAAACTAATTTGATCCAAAAGAATTACAAAATACAAAATACAATGTTGGCATCAATTCTGTATGACTTTTAAGGGACTTGTAAATAAAACTTGAAAAGGTGCTTTTTTTTTCTCACGTTTCTGTAAAACCATATTCAGTTGAACTGGAAATTTTATATGCTGGCCAATGATTGTTTCAATGAGACAATACGATACTTCCTTTAACATAATTAGAAATTACTTACCACTTAATGTTGTGATTCTGTCCTATGTATATACACATATTATTTATATTAATTGTAACCATATTTAATAAAAAATAGCTGGGGTAAAAATTTTCTTCGTTGACTAAGTAGGAATCTTTAAATGTTTTTTATATTACTTGTTTTTCTTTATTTTCATTGTATAATGAAACAATGAGGCACAAAAAAATATCAGAAGTGCATTTGTATTTAAAATTAGTTTGTTACATAATTTATCTGGATTTAACAAACTTTGCCCTGAGATTGATTAAACACTCAAATTCTTCAAAAGTGTTATTCCTGCTCCTTCCATTATGGGACTTGAAATTGTTTTTATGGTCCATATCTTCTTAAAAATGGTAAAACAGGTATGTTTTTGTTCTTACTAATTTTTGTAGTGAGTGAACAATAACGCCGCACTATATAGCTAATCGATGGCTTTTGGCGACGGACCTAGTAATTTTGAACAATAGTCAAGGGACAAGGACTACACTTAAGCTGGCATCCTCCTCTCCTAACTTCCACACCACCCTTACGCGGAGGGTCTTCATCTTTACTAGGGTGAGAGTCTCTGCGTTGCACCGAGTCCGTTACCTTTGACCCTGCGGCTACCGCTATTATACCAAGACAGTCAGCAAAGAATAATCTTAAGTATTGAATAGTAATTTTAATTTTTTCTATGTTTGCCATTTCTTTTTCTATATATTGTGTTGAGAGAATTAATGCTATATATATTTGCATGAAAATTGCTATATTAGGAAAGCAGCTAAAAAAATAAACTGCTGTGTAATTTTAGCATATCTTTTCCCTGTTTATTTTCCACAAATATAGACTTTTGGCAGTTTGACAGAAGCTGCACCGGTGCGGGCTTCCAATGGCTGTAGCCTGTAGCTGGTGTCATGCTTCAGGCACCTTTTTTGCCCAGCTGACCGGACCGTCAAAAGAGGTTTCTCCTTTATCATTGTGTGTTCATTTTCCCAGAACTCGTGACGACGTCGCGTCTGAACATACAATGTGCACTCCAGCCTCAGCGCGCCTCTCTTTGGGACTAGCGGAAACGAGACCGATTTAAAGCGGTAGAGGGTAAGACACATCAAGGAGCGAGACCGGAAGGCGGCAGCAGAAACTAAACACTGAGGCCGACACAAAGAGATGAGCGGTGTATGACTATTAGGGAGAAAGAGATGATATAAAAAGGCGAGAGAGTCCCTGACAAGAAAGCATTTCCTGATTGAAGGGGAGCCTATCTACGTCCTTCTTGAGCTGAGATAGAAGAGCGATACAAGCAGCACAGCGGTCCTGGCTCTTTGAAAGATTGAGGGAACGGGAGAGAGAATACGAAAGAGACCTCGAAGCGTGATTACGGACCAGCCCGCGAAGTACACAGCGCGGTTTCCTGGCTTGGAGAATAAAGGAACGGAAGAGAGTGCGAAAGCTATAGTGAACTGTAATAGAATATACCATTTTATTTATTATTTGATGATTTTCATATTGAAATAAATAGTTAACCAAGAGCTGAGTGCAATCATTACACTGCTAATACCTTATTTTTTCAGTCTGAAATGTCAATACTACTATAATCTTTTGAAAAATATGCTACATCTTTTAACTATTATAGCGCTTTTGATTCAACCGTTTTTGCCGATGGTGTAGGAATAATTTGAAAACTACTCATAGTGATAGATTTAGCTCTAGACATTTGATAAAAAATGTTCGGAGTGCACTTTTTCTATTTAAAAAAAAAATGCATTAAATATACGCAGATTTATTTTTGATAAAAATGAAAACCGACTTGATTAGAACTTTGACCCGTTGTCAACTCAATACTGTACTATTATAATATAAAGAAGAAAATAATGTAATTACGAGTAGTAACATTTTTAGTCTCTGTTTAATTACTACATAATAAACGAAAAATAAAAAGTTAGAGAAATCCATGCTATTTTTCGTTCATGTTTTTCAATAATCATTTAGCACAGGCTTCAAAAGCTCAGTTTTAGATAGATCTATAAGTATTTTTCCAACTAATCTTCTTGGGAAATCTTTTAAGCATTCAATGTTATTCTCACAACCAACCCCTGGAAGAAGATAATCGTGATGTGTAAATTAATCCTTACTATAATATGAGGTTTTAGCTTCTGCTGAGAGAGAATGAGAGAGGATATATACTGAGATTGCTACTTCGAAGGTGTATATAATATTAGAATTATAGTGATTTGATTCTTATTAGCTGAAAACTTTAAAGTGACGATTATTCACTAAGATTGAATTGATTGTTTAAATCAGGGGTTGATCCAATTGTAAGGATCGTTTATTATCCATAACCTCACTTTTTACGCGGTTTTTTAGGTTTCATTGATACATTATCTTTCTTTATTATTGAAATTCGTCTGGCAGGGGGGAAAAAATAGATTAGTTGAATCATGTTGAGTGTTTTCTTCCCTTCCCCACACATCTAGGTACCAGAGAGGGGATTTTAAAATTTTTATAAATTTTCAAAAATTTTTTTTGAGGGAAATTTAGATACAATTGGGAAACGAGATTAATAGTTTCAGCAAGACAGCTGACAACTTTCGCTACAAACATCCGTACCATGCCATTTGGAGGATTTGGTACCTTTAAAGATTATTGTCAATCAACCCCTTTACACATTGGGTCTTGAGTGGCACAAATTTTCGACATCGCGGGTCGACAACGTCAGCGGCAATATCGCGACCATGACCACTCAATTACCACCATAACCCGCCGACCTCGATGGGATTCGGGAAATAAAATTAAGAAAAGTTTCATAACATTAAGAGTAACATCAGTTTCTCAATTTAGTTAATTACTGCTCTGATTTTCTTAAGTGGTTGATTTTATCTCTTTGTTAAACTTCTCAATCTATGAACTTGTAAATGTATTAATAAAATAACTAAATGTTTTTACTGCTTGTATTCAGTCTTGATAAAGAGTTTCGAGTTTTATGATGAAATCAACTATTTAGCACAAATATGCTGAAAAAGAAAAAAAAAATCTGTAGAAATTTTGAAGTTAATTGACAAGAAGGAATAGTATATCGATGTCTTTGAAATTAAAATAAGGTAGATCTCTCAAATATCTAGTCTTATACATTCGCTAAATTTGATTTTGAAATTCAATAAAATGTTCAGAAAGGTAAGTAAACATTTATATAAAAAATACAATGAGCTGAATTAAACTCAGTGGCGGAGTAGGAGGAGGAGGCCTACTGTGCCTATCTCAGTTTATATGACATTAGGCACCGGGTTACATGTGCATATGTTTCGGTCAAGTAGTCAGTCTGAGAAACCTTGAATGTACAATCGCCAAGCAAGCTCTTTACTCAGTTATAAACTTCCTGAAGATAAGAAAGACCAAGTCGACCTTGTCCAACCACGAACCTGTAGCGTGGAAGTGCGATATACTTCCACTCAGCCACTGACCTTCAGAAAATACAATGATATTCTTACGTTATCTGATTCGAATGTTGATTTTTATAATCGTATTGAAAATTCAGAGAATATACCGTGAATCAAGGATTTATTTGGTTTATTTTCATTGCAATTGGAAGCAATAAAGCTATTGTCCTAATTTTGATATTGGATAAAAGTATTTTTTGAAATAACATGCGAGCGCAAAATTATGAGTTGGAAGTATTTTAAGCAATCTTTTTTGATAAAAATCTTTCCCAAAATCTGAAGTAAAACACATGTAGATAAAAAACAAATGCAATAACGAAATGTTTTTAAGTGATAATATATGGTAGTGAAAAAGTATTTATAATATAAAAATGTCATTTAATTTTAGAGGAATTTCTGTTTCCCTTTAGTTAATACTAGAGTTAATTTACAATTCAGTGCCTTCACACAGTATGCTAAGTTTTTCTTTATGTATTTGTTTACCAATAATTTTCTTTCTAAAAAGAAAACCCATTAAATTACCACAATAAGTCGAATTTTCCATTTTTTAAAATCTAAGTTTATAATACTTATTTCTTTGAATTTTATATAGTTTGGAAAATTGCTTCCAAAAAAACCTGCATTTGTTATAATTATTTGATTTTAAAAAAAATTAAGCTAATTGTTGTGTTTTAAAATTTATAATAAGAGCGTTTAAAGAATTTAAAACTTAAGCTGGAAAAAATAATATAGAATGAGTCGAACTACATATCAGCACGTAGTATTTATTTTCTAAAAAAAATATGCCATTTTTATTACATCATTTTCTAGAAAAGAAACAAATAATTTTATGCAAGAAGAAACGGCGTAAGTGTATTGACGCTTCTACATATATCATTTTTCTAAATAATCCGTGTAGAGATTATGTAGTTAATTAATTTTTACTAATTTTTGTTCCAAATATTGAGTTTTTCTAAGATAGAATTTCTAGAGATAAAATTATCTTAAATATATTATACTGATAAAAGTGTTTTGTTTATTCAATTAACTCCCAAATCAAAATTTTCAATTTCTATTACAAACCCGGGCTCATGTTTTTGGGAAAAAAAAAGAAAAGTTTTATTTTTTCATTTCCCTTTTACAGACAGAAATAAAAAAAATAAAATATTTTTCCCCTTTCAAAAGGCTTTGCTAGAGCTTTAGAATTGCGCTATCACATATAGATTTCGTTGTTTCAAAATGTATTTAAATTTCAGGTATGCTAGTAGCAAACTATATGTTATTTAATTAAATCATTTTTCCATGGAGCAAATTTATTTACATACAAAAAAAAATTATACGCATACACATAACAGAATAACTTGACGTAACTCCATGGAAGGATAAATCCCATCTCATTTTTCTTTTCTCCATGCTTCTCTGATACGTGCAAAATACATATACATTTATGAGTGTGAGTGGTGTCTCTGAAGAATTGGTTTTTAATTAGTTTATAAGTAAACTGGATC
This sequence comes from Trichonephila inaurata madagascariensis, assembly GCA_019973955.1. Lineage (NCBI taxonomy): Eukaryota > Metazoa > Arthropoda > Arachnida > Araneae > Nephilidae > Trichonephila > Trichonephila inaurata. The sequence continues at coordinate 16,997 of BMAV01015133.1, forward strand.
CTTGCTACACATTCACCCTTGTGCGTTATTGTTGTGTTTTAGTTTCATAAAATAATATTTGTATTTGTATATCACCTTAATTATCTTTTTAACTATTTTTAACCTGCTAGTTTAACTCTTTTATTTATTTTTAGTTGCTAGGCTTCAATCAATGGCTCTTTATGTTGAACTGTTTTCATTGTGTTTATAATACTGAATGATATAGATAATTGATAAGTTCTAGATAAATTTCGGTGCTTTGAAGGGTCAGCTCCCTATTAAACAACTAATGATTTCCCTACGGTCACTTAGCCTCTCGTATGAGTGAATGAGTGAGTGAAAATTAAAAAGTCGCACTGTTCAGCTACACGAGGGCTTTTGACGACGGACCACGGTCAAGTGACGAGGACGACACCTGTGATTGAACCCCCTCTCATCACGACCACACCACACCAACGGGAGGGCGTTAAGGCTCTTGACAGATTTAACATGCATCACCTCCCTACACGCGGGTCTTTAGTGGTACTAGGCTCTAACTCATGACATGCCTGCCATGATCTGATACTTTGACCACTGAGCTACTGCGGTCTCTTTAGCTTCTCGCGGGAGAGGACCTAGAATAGGACAATGCCGACACTTCAGTTCGATGGCAAGTCAACCTTTGACTTTCCCTTGGTCAAACCGGTAAAGTTCTCAAAGAAATCTCCGACTTTAAATTCCCCCAACGAGGGATGATAGAAGAGCGATGGCTGAATAGTAATAATATGACATACAACCAACATAAATCAAGGTGTCTTCCTCTGAAGACGTGGCATATTCCACTTTTAAAGAGATACAAAAAGGAGAAGCTTTTTTCTCCTAAAACCACTTTTGGACCGGCTTTGGAAATAAAAATGTTTACTACCTAATAAAATATCAAACTATTAATCTCTACAAATAAGAATTTAATGCATATTATTTATATTTCTTGCGTTCAAAATAACACAAGGAACATTTGGTTCAAACTTTTTAACTTGAAGAGTTATACGAATGCTTATTTAATTTCAAATTCTTAAACAAAGAATGGAAAGTTTTACACACAGACATGAGATTGTGTTTACAAACTTATATTCTTCATACAAAATATTTATTACCTTTTTTCAATATTTATTAAATTACTGAATCTTTTTTTTTAAAACAAAGGACATTAATTGAAAAACGGCTGAATTAATTGCTAGATGTGTACTCTCTTTTTTATATATCTTTTTGTATCATCAACATATGATCTGTATCTTTATTAATGAAATCTCATTGACGCGGGAGGAATAATTTTAGAATAATACTTAAATTCAAAGCATTTAAAACTAAATTTGTTTTGTTGCATATTTACATATCTTTATTTTTTAGCTCAAATTAAAATGCTAACGAATAATTCCTAACCCGGTAAGAAATTTGAAATAAACAATTATATTGTTAAAATACAGGGTGTGCAGGCTTAAATTATCCAAAAGTAATAGCTTATTTTTCGAAGCTCCCCCTCAGAATGTAATAAACTGTTCATCCATAGATTGGAAAACTCTCCGGAAATGTTTGAGTCTAGACCAAACAACCGCACGTACGTGCATTATTCGACAATCGTAGGCGATGCAGTTTTTACACTGACTTCATAAGTAAAGACCAGTTACGTATGTACAGTGATGTGTTCGAACTGAATGGAATTTCTTTACTGGCATGCATAATAGACTTATCAAGACCCTACAAAATGAATCCCGTACACGATCAACAGTGTCTTCTGTCACGAAAACTTAAGGATATTTGCCAGTTTGAGATACCAAAGTTCCCATCTCCTTTAAAGTTCTTTCCCATTGATGGATAGATTTTGATGTCGGAGGGTCGACATTCCAATCTATTCGAACACGTCGCTGTATACGCGTGACTGATTTAAATTCCGTTAATCAAAGTACGCACTGCATTTTTTTCTATGGCGTCCACATCTTTACTAATGAAGTCAGTGTAAAAAGTAAATGGTCTGCGATTGCTGAATAATGCGTGCATGTGCAGCCGATCGGACTAGACGCAGAAAATGTCGGAAAGTTTTCCAATCCAGGGATGAACATTTTATTACATTCTGATGCGTAGTTCCGCAATAATAAGCGATTACTTTTGGATACTTTAATCCCGGACACCCTGTATATCATTAGAATTGCAATATGCAGTGTTAAGTGTGCATCATTCGTAACTTTAAAAGCATCCTGACACTCCAATTTGATTACACGGAATAGAATTTTAAAAGTTACAAGTGAATAAATCCCTTAAAAATAACTTACTGTTCAATTGATATGAAATGGTTTTTGCATGTTAGTAGAATAAATTAAAGTGTACTAAAAGGACTCGCGCATTTATTGACAGAATATGCAACAATTAATATACATAAATCATTTATTTTATATTCAATACTATGATTACTTTTCAGTGACTATATTCCATTTCACGTTCTCGTAACTGCCACTGTGGCTCATCAGTTCTTTTCGCTCTCTCATTTTCATTCCGTTGCACACCATTTTAGTCACGTGTCTCTTTTACCGGAGGTTGCTACCACCTATTGAAAAAGGATATGGATTTTGTGCTGCCCCTCATATTCTGTCATTCTGCCATGGAGCCGTCCTAGGCAACACGAGAATTTCGGTTTCGTCTTGAAACATCATCAGCAATGTACCGCAGAGGTCATTGTCACCAAAAGCATTTGAACCTTAAGAAAGTGGGAAAAAAAAATAACAGAAATAAATCAAACTGTTGGCTAAGATATCACATCAGCATCGTCAATGTGGTTTGATCTTGTAGGCTTACACATTCCTATAGTTGAATTGAATTTGATTAACAAATTGATTGAATATTGAGGTACACAAAAACAAAAATGAATTTTTACACTGGCATTAAACACACGTTATAGTAATGTACTACAAGAAGTAAAAATACGTTTCTGCAGATATTTGCATCAAAAATTGAACATTTAAACGAAGTAAAGTACATTATCTTTTATTGAAAGTATTGTCCATCGTTAGCCACTACTTTTCTCCTTCTTAGCAAACTAATACCGTATCGGAAGAATGCTTCATCTTTTGAGGCTATTCAAGAAGCAACTCAATTTTTGGTATCTTCATTTGATGTGAAATGCTTCTCAGACAGGTCATGCACCAAAGATCGGGACAAAGCATAATCAGAAGGGGCAATGTCTGATAAATGCGGTGGGTGGGGTAGTATTTCTCAGTAGGTTTTGAATGACACTGCAACTTGTGGACGAACATTTTCATGCAGGAGAATTATTTTGTCGTGTTTGGAGGAGATGAGGATGATATTTTCCTTGAGTGATCTGCTGAATCTTATAAAATGTGTTCGCAGCGTACCTTAGTAATAGCTTCGTTAGTTTTGAGCTATTCATAATACTCAACAATAAGTTAATTCCAATAAATATACAACATGAGTTATTTTCCATAAATATTTGGCTGTTGAATCATTATCACTTGCATATCCTGATTTCCCCTTCCCTGGGTTAAAGTTGTGGGTTCATTTGTTATCACCAGTGGCTATGAGATGCAAAATCTCTTTTTTTAATGCCTGGCAAGCAGCCTTTCACATATGCAAAATCACCATTTAATGATACTAAGTTATAGCATTAAGTTATAGCATCAGCATTATATGCTTCCTGTAAATTTCTTCAAATTAAAGATAAAGTAAATCACCCCCAAAAAGCACTTATTCGGCTCAAAACCTAACATTTTTGCACGAAAAATACTTTGAGATGTTAATAAAATAAAAGCTATGGTGTTGCCAGATGTCAAATTTTACGATATTATGTTTTGCATTTGTAAATTTCAAACGTAACTTATTATTGATGCCATCTTTTGTCAAACGTCGGAAACTTACTTGTAATCCTTATATTTTAATTTCAAAAGCGATCAAGTATAACAACACATTTGTAGCTAGTACTAAATAAGCCTCTAGGTGACTAATTAATCCCCATCTAGACCTGGAACTAATTTCAAACATGAATAATAGTTAAATATAAACTTAACAGTATCCCAAATGAAGTATTTTCGATATCAACCCAGTAATCAAATTTAACAATACATAGCTTGTCTCTTTAGATATTCCACTGTTTAAAAGGCAGATTATACCAGAACTCTCAGCAAAACGGTTTCATTTTGAAAATTTCTTAATAATTCCAGAGGATGGTTTTTCTTAAGGAGTTAGAAAGTAATTGCTTTAAAAGAAAGTTTTGTATTATTTCAGAACTAATCATTTTGAATGAGACTATTGGTAAAAGAAAAATGAATTTTAAAATTTTTTTCTTTGATATATGAGTAAGTGAAAGTTATATCAACGTTGCACAATAAAGCCACAAGAGGGCTAGTGGCAATAGATATGATTTTGAGCCACGATCGACAAAGACGACACCTGATATGCCCTCCTCCCCTCTTCTGCATGCCATGGGAGATCCTTAAACTCGGCAGATTTAACATGCATCAGTTCTTTCTACACGGATCGCCTTCAGTGACATCAGAACTCAAACTTATAACAGCCACGAATTCTTAACCATAACCATTAGGACAGAGTTTCTCAAACTGTGGGGCACGTCCCCTATGGGGTCGTGACAACTGTACGAGGGGGGCGCGAGTATATTGAAAAGTCAAAAACCAAAGATTATTTGAGAAAATTATTAATTTGCTGAATGTAAAAAAACAAAATATATTCTGTCAGAATGAAAAATAAAATACACACATTTACACTGATGTAATCCACTTATAAATGTATCAGTACTGCACAATGTATTTTATAATGAATTTAACAATACTAAGTTGCGAACAAGTTTTATAGTAACCAGTGACCCCATGGGCTTATCAGATAAAAATTATATCCAAAAATTAATATTTATCTTGGTAATTTTTTTGAACAGTTTATAATTAATCCCTTAACTGCAGATTAAAAGTTATGCGATTCACTCCCTAATGCCACCGTTTTCCTCGTAGGCTTGAGTATGTAATGTATTGGGGGGGAGAGGAATAAACAAGGAAATCTTCTGAAATAAGTAAATCCTTCGCAAATACTGTCAAGGTACTTTCTACTGCATTCCAAAGCCTTCGGTATAATTTTATAAATAGCAGTGCACAGAAAAGTTTGTACTTCGGAAAGACGTTCGGGACAATTATCGCTTTGGTTGAACGAGATGTTTATCTACGTCGGGGCCACTGAAGAGGTTAATGGCTTGTAGTGTTAATTATAGAATTATTAAATTCAATATATTGTTATTGTGTGGTAGTGGCGGGTGTAAGGGAGCGATGAAAATTATTATTGAATATTGGGTCACAAATAGTGAAAGTTTGAGCACTGCATTAGAGGATCCAGGAGTTTATTTTTGATTTAATTAAGACATATTCCACTGCTCAAGCAACCTCGTAAAATGTTTTATTTTAAATGTGTGAACAATGTAATGTATTTTAGATTAAATTTTGGTAGAAATTTTACAAAGAAACAAAAATAATTTTTGTAAAAATTCAGTTGAGGATTAAACTCGCGACCGACGGATCCGTAAGAGTATAACTTACCGTTGAACTAAAATGATCACTTCAGTCGGGAGGCTATTACTGGCTTATATAGATGCCTCTGCCACACACTCCCCTACCAGTGAATCAGTGGATAGGCGAACGAACGATATAGTTGTTATTGCGTGTTGTGAGTTGTTGCGTCAAGTGTGTTTGAGGGCTTGAGTGTTGTGTCATGTGAATCTGACGACTTGATTGTTGCGTCATGTGGATCTGATGGCGTTTTAATTGCTTTATCGCCGGATAAATGGCGCCAAAACTCATTTTCAGACACCATGGTCACCAATGGAGGATAGAACTCAAACCTTGGGTTGTAAGCATAACTTGCAGCGAACCAAAAAAGGATCACTTCAGTCTGAGGTTGACGGTTTAAGATCACCGCCACAGAATTATTTCGAAATATGAATTTATAACATGTTGCTTTCAAAATCAATTCATAATCATTTCATCAATACAATCATAAATGCATTTTTTTTTGTGAGTAAATGCTTGAAACTTAAGGCTATATTTAACTTCTTAAATGCCTATTAAATGTTACGCGATTTGTTGTCCAGTGACACCGTTTTTCACATAGGTAATTTCACACATGATTTTGGAGAGGGGGAAAGAAAAAGAATAAATAAGCAAATTCTTCTTTGTTATAAGTAATCCCTTCGCAAAAAACCCCAATATTTTTTTTCATTCCAAAAAAGAATAATTTTTCTGACAGGCGCAAAAAAAGCATAATTTTGTCCTTGGGAAATTTTTGGTTAAAAATCATTCTTAGAAATATTTTGAATGAAATTATTTTGTAATAATAATTTATCAAGTTTAGAGATAAGAAAAGTTATTTATAATGTATTGTGAATTATGAAAATTTATACATTTGACAATTGTGTGGTTTCTAAAAATAACCCTATTTACTTAAAAAAAGTTTTTAACATTTTTAAAAAAACTAAAAAAAGTGTGTAGTCAATACTATTCTTGTAACTCTTTTACAAATACAAAGTGATTAATTTTCTAAGAAAATAACAATTTTAAATAAATAAATTTTTTTAAAAAACAGCGGGGTTTAAATTTCAAAAATCGGTCAAAAAATCACATATAATTTTTTTAGCCAAAATTATTCTTTATATACTTTTCTATGACCTCACAAAATTTGAACACTCTAAACTTAAAAAACGCAGCATTATGATAGCTTTTACATTCGTTTTTATTCACATTCCTACGGAAAATCAAATTTTTAAACTTACTGATCTCAGAAAGATAAGATAACTAGTTTGTCTTCATTAAATGGCGCCTTTTTTCTACTAAATTCTGCTTTGATTTTTTAATTTATTGCTTAATAAGTATATGCCAAGTAAAGTTGGCATGCATTTTAATCAAAGTAGTACTTATTTTTAAAATAATTGAACTCTCAGAATTTGTACATATTTGAATTTTCGAGTACCAGTAGAAAGACAGTACAAATACCAATCATGTTATCGCAAAACCATACCTAAACTTGTTACATGAAGTCAGCTACTGTAAATAAAATTTCGTGTGTACATAATTCTTGTAAGAGTGTATTTTAAAATCATTTCACAAATTTCAAGTTTTATTCCTTAAAAAAATTGCTAGTTTTTATGAAATTTTGAGCACAAAATCTATTTTACATAGTATACACACATAGGAGGTAACCAAACAAGTTTTGAAAAGCATTAAACTAAAAATTATTGCGTAAATCATACCATGTCTCCTTAAGAAAGATAGCAATTAAATTGTTATCTTTACGCATTTTATTTGGACTGTAGACCATAAGAATTTCAACTCAATCCCTTTGTTTAAATATATATTGTAACTTCACGAAAACACACACGCATCCTCAACAAAAATTTGTTTCCACAGGAAACCACAGAACAAATGGAAGATAAATCAGAACTCATGGAGCTATAACTTAACGAAATCTTTTGCGGAAGAAACCAAAAATTCTTGGCTTCCATTTGCTGATTCCACTTTTTTTACCCTATGGTATTTTTGCCTTTGTTCAATGTAACAGAAGGTTCTGTTTGATTTGAAAAATTTGACTCGAAATATATATCGATGGTATATGGCTAATTCTTAACGGATATATCAGATTCCAAACTCTGAAGCAGCAAAATATTTTTCAATGGCCTATTTGGCTTCTAATTCGCTGGAAGAGTTTTCAATTTTTCAACATTTATGAAATCGTTTGCTTTTGGTAAGGATCATTGTTTGAGAACGTTGTTTGAGATGGTTTTACTGAATTCACTTTCCATTTCAAATCTGTTTTCGTACGATAAGTTAGACGAGTGGACTGGTGGCTTAAAAGACACCATTGGAAGAAAAGGTTAGTCTTCTAAAAAAATTTTGGATCAATAATTTGCTTTCAGATGTTTCTTCTACTTTCTAAAATTTCTTCACCATGTTTGAATCTCTTTATTTTCTAAGTTTTTTTTCTGATATTTGTTATCTAGAGGCTTGATTTTGTTATTCTAACCCATTTGAAAAATTCTCGCAAATATGTATCACAAAAAATACATTTTTGTAAAAAAAAAGTATTCAAAGAAGAGGATTTTGGAGAATCTAAAGAGTTTCATTTTTAAACGAATTTATACATGAAAAATTACTTATTTAAAAACAGTATTTTATATATTTCATTTAGAGCATCAATGTTGTAACTCAGTGATTCTCAAACTACGGGGTGTGCTCCCTGGGGGGTGTGATAACTCTATGAGGGGGGCCCGAATATATATAAAAGTGGAAAACAAAATATTATTTAAAAAAGATCATTGATTTACTGTCAATAATTAAACAAAATACATTCTGACATGCAAAAAATAAAATATATATTTACACTGATATAATACACTTATAAATATTTTAGTATACTGCTATGTATTTTATAATTAGTTTAACTACACTAAGTTAGAAAAAGTTTAATAATTACATGGACTTGTCATATATGAAATTATATGCAAAAATTATCACTTATCTTGATAATTTGTACGGTTTAGAATTAATCATTTAAATGCCTATTAATATAATTACACGTTTCGCTCCACAATAGCACCATTTAACAAGTAAGCAAGCAAATGTGGTGCATTGGGAGGGGATAGAAAAGGAATAAATAAGCAAATCCCTTGAAATAAGTAAAATCCTTCGCAAACACTCTGTCAAGGTTATTTTATTGCATTCAAAGCCTACGGCGTATAATTTTATGAGTAGAAGTTCACAGAAATCGTACTTTGGAAAGACGTATATATACGCCAATCAACAAACCGCCTGAACAAGACGTTTAATTACGCTGGCAGCACTTAATAGGTTAAAGTCATATTGTAAGTTTGGCGTGAAAGCGTTGTATTATTGAATTTAATACATCGTTATTGTATGGAAAAAAGGGGGGTCAGAGATGAAAATTATGATTGAATATTGGGCCACTAGTATTGAAAGTTTGAGAAGCACTGTTGTAACTTTTTTTTACGAAGTTTACACTGCTTCTTATTTCCATTATGCATACATATATGTGTGGTTTACTACTGTACACTTTTCAAATACTATTCAATCCGAATATTAAAAAAATATGCTTCCATACTATTATATGTATTGACTATAAACTAATAATCGCTTACATCCAAACTTAAGGTCACAAACGTAAAATCTGGGAAAGCTGATGAACTACTCACGATGTTGCAACAGAGACATAGTATAATGGAAGAAAAAATACAGCAATATAACAATGTAGACAAGATTTCAAATGTGCCGTGTGCCAAGCTACAATCCTGCCAACAACTCGTCATCTTAAAGAAACATCTAAACCAAAGGTTCTCAAACTTTTTGTCTCATTGACCCCTTGCCAAGCTTTTCGGTTTTCGGTAGACCCCTGATTACCAATTTTGAGTTTTTGCAAATTTGTCAACTTAAATGTCTTTTTGACAGTTAGTATTACTACTTACTTTAAAAGAATTACATTTCTAACTGTAATAAAGTATAGTGTTTAAAACTTAAGAAGCACATATTAACTAATTAAATTAAAATTTAATTAATACATAAAATGATTTATAAACAAATTCTTTTAATGGGAAGGAGGAATCTGGTGCGTCAATAACTAATTGTCAACATTTTACAATGATCTAGTCAGTTTTAACCCTAAATCTCCTTTGTTAGTAGTGTGACCAGTAATTTTCTTTCTTTCATTTTTTTGTTTTGATATTGGCAAAATCTCTGAAACTTTTTTTCTAATAGTAAAAGAAATAAAAAAATTTTCACAATATTCCATAATTGGGGGTGAATAACAGGTTTGTCTTTTTAAAGCCAAAATTGTTAGCATCCGTTTTTAAACGTTACTTTAAAAACTTTGTTATGGCCTATTCTGATCATTTCTTATTGTAATACGACATTTTTTTAATAAGACCATATGAATTCTTTTCCTACTTTGACATTACCATAGTCAAATCATTCTCAAACCTAGTTTCAAAATCTGAATAAAGGGCATTTAAATGTTGAATGTAGGTTAAAACGTCCTGACAGACTGTCTTGGACAAATTGAGAAAATGCACGAAGTCAAATATTATATTTCTTTAGCTTATTTCTGAAAAGAAACGCTGAAATGATCATATTAGAATAAAATTGTATGCTGCCATATTGCAACTACAAATGAAACTCGTTAAATTTTGTAAATAAATTAGTTAAATATATAAAATCTGGTTTCGACTTGATTACTTTTAAAAATTAAAGCCACAATCTGGTTTAATGAGAGCCACTATCATAGACACCCATTTACTCCTCATGGACCCCCAAATTGTTTTTACTTCGACGTGGACCCCTTGAAGGTCGTCATAGACCCCTGGGGATCGATATAGACCACTTTGGAATTCACTGATCTAAGCGATTATGAGAATTCATTCTCGCTGAAAACAGACTAACTTGTTTGTCTTAATGTAATAATCACAAAATTGTAGGTAAACCAGGTGCATAAACAGTCTCAATCCAGTAGCTTAGCAAAAAAACTAAATCTATACAATTTCTTTTCCTAAGACAAAGGTAGATATTGTACTACCCGTTCTTCAAAATATATAAAATACAAATTTTATCAATTTACAGCTAGTAATTTAAAATTATGTCAATAACTATGTTTGTGACCTCAAACCTATGGACATGATGAGTGTAATTATCTCAAATAGAGTATTATCTTATGTAAAGGAAAAAAGACTTTAAAAAGTTTCAATAAGTAATTTCATCATAAAACTGACATTTTCGTTTTAGAAATCCACAGAAAATATTCGTAAAAATTTAGTTTTAGTTTAAAAAGCTAATTGTTTGCAAGCTAATTTTTAAGACATGTTGGTTATTTAATTGTCCCAGTGGTATTGAGATAAATTTATACTAAACTGTTCTGATTTTAGATAACGGTGCTTTAGCTGACGAATTACTTGTCCCGAAATGACTCAAACATTGGTTATCAATTATTTTTGTATTTAATTAATCATTTTGTCTCGTCATCTGTGCTATTATGACGGAGACAACGTTAAAAAGTCTGTGCTGGAGGAGGTAGTCAGATCAATGTGAGGATGGAATTCATATTCTGCTCGCACGATTCAGCAATTGTTTTATTATAATAAAATATGAATTAAGTTCCAGGATTTTATACAAAAATTCAATTGTAAACAAACATTGTCATTATTTTTTATACATTAAAAAAGTGCTAACTTTAAAAAATATTCTTTTGTATATTACAGAATATCCTGCTTAAATGCATTTATGAATGAAGTAAACTTCAAGAAATATAAAGTATCCAATAGATGTTTCTTTCTCTTGACCACTACGAAAATTATTAACTTCAATGGCGAATAATTATTACTTTAAAGGGATGGCGGACCATTAAAACTAATTTCGTAAAATGTTAGCTTAATTAGCTGAAAATGGAATCAATGCAGTAAATGATTATTACATTTCACAATTTAAATGTATTTAAAAAAACTATTATAAACTGTTTTTTTTTAAAAAAATAAAATTTTTTAAACTATTTTTAAAAATGCTCCTTGTGCATTAGTTTTTGAGATATGTGCATCATTTTTGTTTTATATATAGATGAACTTCAACAAAATATATCTGTGAATGAATTTTTAATTCAGAATAAAATTTGATGAAAAAAAGATATACTTTCTCTATTACTTGAAACATTTCACCAATATATTCACACATTCAAGGTATTCAAAAGACAGCAAATACGATCCGTTAAATATTTTAGAAAACTAAAGCACAAATTTGTGAATTATATCATCTTTCATAAGTTGTGAAAATTTCAAAGAGATATGACGTAATTTGAAACGCAAGAAGTATTTTACGTAACAATGGGAATGAAAAATTTGCTAACCAAGAAAAGTACATTTTAATTATTTATTTCAGTAAATAAAAAAAAATATTCAGTAATTATTAATCAAAATGACAAAATTTTTGATAGAATTATTCTATGAATTATAAGGAATATTATTAGTATCAAAAATTAAATCGCAATTTTGACCGAAATTTGACATTGTGAAGGTCCACCATCCCCTTAAGAACGAACCTTTGAAAAAGCAACTCTCAAGAGAATATTAGGGAGGTTGGTCTATATATGTAGGATTGAAAGTAAGTGAAATAAATATACCTTTCTGAGATAGTGGGGGACACTGAGTGAAATGTCAGGAAAATCCAATCTTAACGCAAAAAGCAGGAAATGAAAGAATTGAAGCAGTGTCGAAAAAGAAACAGAATTTAAGTGTATGACTCAAGAATTCGAGAGTGAATTCAATAAAAATCCCATTCAAATCTTTAAAAAAGGAATGAATAGCGATTCGAACCTTTTGCGATGGATAAAAACCTTTACTAACTTTATTTTTCTGTTTTTTGGGGAAAGGAATTTTTTTTTTGGGGGGTTTTTTACAAATGCAAAAGTAAAATAAATGAATAAAAATTTCAAGGATTAGTTCTTTTCTGAAGTTGGCTGCTTTATTTCACTTAGAAATACTAGATTGTTTTCATTTTCACTTATTTTACATACCGTAAAATCCGGCGGACTTTCAACACAAAAAATAAAATCCAAATTTACGGGTGTGCGTTATACGCCGGTTATAAAAATGATAGGTTAAAAGATAAAAACAGATGAGGGTAAAAAAAAAGACATTTTTTTTATTTAAAAAAAAATAAAACTTGGTTTTTTAAAGAAGTTTTTTTCTTTTTTTTTCAAACCCTGGCAAATACCTCAGTAAATTTTAAAGATAAGTAAATGCACCCACATTCCCAGGATCCTTTAAAAAAAAAGACCATGCGAGTTATGCGACGAGTGCACTAAAACTTTTTTTAAAACAAATGTTGCTAGAAAGTAAGGATGCGCGTTTTACACCGTCGTGCGTTATACACCGCATTTTACGGTATTTAAAATCTATTTCCAAACAATCTAATGGTTATGTTTTAGTTATATAAGAAAATAAATCATCTTGTTATTCATTTTTAAAAAATTTACTTTTAAATTATACTTGAATTATAAATTTTGATCATACACTGTGCTAAAAAAAAATTCAGGGAACATATGGATTTAACGAAACTGGCAAATATTTCTTCTGCTAACTAATGAAAAACGAAACATCTCTAATCTTCAGTGTAGCACAGTGCTTCTCAAAGTTTCAGTATTCGCCCCCAATTTTTAAACCATCATTTTCATCGCCCCCCCTCCTCAAAAAAACAATGATTGAACTCAATAATACTATCTTTTTATCTAAAACACGATACGACTTTCTGGAACCACCCCCATATAAACGTCTCACTCAGCCAAAGCGTTAATTTCCCCCCCGTTTTTATATACGTCTTTGGAAATACGGTCTTTTCTGTGCACTGTTGTCCATAAATTTTTCCGAAGGCTTTGGAATGCAATAAAAAGGACCTTGGCAATGTTTGCGAAGGTTTTTTATTTCAGGTATTTGTTTTTTTACCCCCTCCCCCCCAATACAATCATGTATCGCGTAATTTTTAATCCATTAAGGAAATTTTAATTTCCTAAAAAATCAAGATAAGTGTTATTTTTGTATTAATTTTATATATAGGAATCCCATGGGGTCACTGGTGTTATTAAACATTTTTTCAAATATTGTAAAAAAAATTATAAAAATCGTGAAAAACAATAATAATTAATATATCAGTGTAAATTGTGTTTACCTTCCCCTAAATTTAATTTCTCAAAAAATTCTTTCAATATTCTTATAAAAGGGTTTTCGTCCCCAAGGGGCCCCGTTTTAGCGCTGGTGGGAAAACAGGAAATGAAAACTATTTATACAAATCAACGTTCACGACCTCGAACACCAGGAAAGAATATAAAGGAGACATTGTGATTTCATGAAAGCCGTTGTTTTTTGTTGTCTTAATAGTAAAATTCGACTTTTAGACTGTTGTTTTGAGAAAGGGTGAATGGAAAATGTCACGAAAAAAATGATCTACTGGAATTCATGGCTTGCCATATTATTGGGAGACTGGAATCCTTGCAAAGATCTGTATTTGACGTCCTTGAAGTTGAAAGAAGTGTCATGGCAACTGTGGAATTGATTCAAAGAAGCAGACCATGTTCGACGCTGGCCAGGACAATATCATTCCATGTGCTACCAAGGCAAATAATGACCCACTGATATATCTTGTTAAAAGTTCTAAGAGACAGAATAGCCAATGCGACGCAGACTCAAGAACATGTTCTTTGGGCAAGAGAAAGAAGGATCTCACGTAAAACAAAGCGAAATAGGTTTGATGGGGGTGTAAATATCACATAGGTCAATAGTGTGTGTTCCATTTATAACAAGACACCATGCAACCAGTAGAAAGAAGGCTGCTGAACTTCAAGATTGATGCAAAGTGATTGGAGTCAAGTGCTATAAGTAGACGAATCCCAATTAAGTTTAGAGAGGATTCAAGACATGTTTTGTGTGGCAAGACTTGCGCAATCGAAATAACCCTATATTCGTTCAGATAAGATAACATTATAATTTAGGTGATCTGATTACATGGGATGTAATCAGCATAGATGCACAATGACCTTCATATCTTTCGGAATGACAATTTGACAGCTCAGAGGTAACAGACAAGATCCTATGCCATACCTTAAACTGCCGCCTTTGATGATTCATTTCTTTTAATGCAGGATAATGCCTGACCTCATACAGCTAGTCTTGTGGAGAACTTTCTTCATGCTGTAGCAATACAGAGCATGGAGTGCATAGCGGGCTCTCCTAATCTTAATCCGATCAGATGTGTTTGGGATACATGTAGACGACATGTTTCTGTAAGATCAATGCCTCCTGTTACTTGTAGAACCAGATGGTCGAACTTCGTTAAGAGTGAAGCAGTATTCCCCAAAGTCTCATCGATAGCCTCATCGCAACTGTACAAAACAGATGTATGATTTAGCAGTTCGGACCACACACCATAATAAACATCCTGTGTTATTTCCAGACAATTAGTTTTTTTGTTATTTAAGTAACCAAATTTACCTCTGGAACACCATTTTATGTTCTTTATACAATTCTAGAGAATTAAAGTTCCAATACATTTATTTTTGCCCAATTTTGTCTATATTGCTTTTTTGTTACACCTGTATTATCCCTTTAGTGCCCATTCATTGATTTCCGCCTAACGGTTTCTACACTTTTTTGTTTGCTCCCCTAAATTTTGAGCAATGTGGAGCTAATAATTTAAAAACTGAATCGAAACCGGATCTTTTTTTTTCAGAATTTCAAAATCTATCAACAAGGAAAATATGTTCTATGGTATACATAGAAAGAAAATATTAAATTAAAAAGTAATTTTTATATTAAGTACTGAAACAAAGGGAATGAAATTTAGGTATTTTCCAGCTTTTTTTATAATAAAAAAATAAAAGTAATTTTTATTGTAGAAAAACAGAAGTATTTTAGTATTAATTAACATTTATTGCATTGAGAAGATTGATATTAAATATTCACAAGAAAAAAAAACATCAGGCACATTTAATAAATTCTTTAATATTAAATTTTTAAAAATCGTGCTGTTCAAGCAGAACACTGAAAAGCTTAGAAAGAGAAAGATTTGGTTATGGACAAGGATGTCTTAGGGCATAGGCCAACTGAATCCAGGTCCAATTCCTCGGCTTCAAAGGGGACTTCGTATCGTTCACGGGTCAACCTCCATAAGATTATGAATCAAATGATTTTACAGTCAGATTATATTTTCGGATATATTCTCCGAATAACTAGGAATTTCGAACTGTATCTCAACTGGTAAGAGTAGCAAGCCTTCATTATTATGTGATGACCGTTGTGCACGTATAGGCCTATGCTTACCACCATAGACCTTAATTAATCATTCAGTCAAAAGACAGCAGTCGGCCGAGCTGGTTAATGCAATTGTAAGTCATGCACATTTATTTGTTTCAGGTTTCAGTTTGCACGAGTGTGTTGTTTCTAATGCCATCAATCTGACGTAGTCAGATCGAGGCCCACGAAATTCATCGTGGCAAGGGACTAGAAGTACGCCTGTCATTGGCTTTGAGCACCATACAGGTGACAGTACGAGTTAGCTCGGCAAAATTCCCCGAAGGGATAAGAGATGACGACACCACCTATCTCCATCTCTACAATTAAGGCATGGAACTGAAGGGGAGGGAAATATTCTCCAGTCCCGTGATTTAGCCCACAAGACTTTCGGACCCACTGATTTAACGACCAGGGTATTCCGTGGGGACTCGGAGGGTATTTAGTGGCATGGGGCACGAACCCGGGCCTTCGGGTCGGGAAGCCCAATTTTTTCCCCCAACTGGGGCTACCCAGGCCTTACGGTGTGTGACAACTTATTACTATGTATGACTACTTTCAGCACTGGTGATTTAAATCATGAGGGGCCTGTATCAAAACTCCTCGGGGACCCTTTTTTAGGGCCCCTTAAAATTTTATGATTTTTTTCTTGCCCATATTACATCCCTGTAACGTGGGAGCCCTCTATCATTGATACGGATGATACGGTGGTAGCTACACCCCAGCTTTTAAGGTCATAGGTTGGGCCTATATTTGGCAGGAGCCTAGGACATATACATTCGCGTAGGGTCCCAGTGCATCAAAGGGTCCTAATACGTCCCTGGTTATGGAATGTCGCTATGTACGTTGTACTTTTCAATTCTCAGAACTCATTTATAAATAATGATTGTTTGTATTTTATAAATAAAAAGAAATTATTTTGAATCTAAAATCATCTAACTAAAATTAAGTCTTTTTCGACATTATCGAAAATCCAAACCTATTGTTGTAACATTAAATCATTAAATTATTTTTTTTAAAACCTTTGTTTCCTATTTTGCACACCATTGTTCATTTCACGGTATAGGTAGGTATCAATTAATAATATTTTTATTTTTCCATTTAAACTTTGATTCCACCCTACAGAGCATAATATATTTAAAGTTGCAAGAGCGATTTAGTTGAAAATATTGTTCAATTTTCTGACGAAAAAAAGCAAAAGAAATGTTGGATAGTTACTCCAATATTTTTTATACTTCTTATATAATTGAATGTTAATTAAGACCACAAATAAAATAAGGCATATATATGTGTGTAATAATTCCCTCTAGTATCATTTTTCTTAACTCTTTGTACTAATATTTAAACAAACTTTAATTCTCTGGTTTAAAAATAACATTGTAATCTTAATCGTAATCGACTAGTCCGAAATCCCTGTCCCGCCCATTCTATCCATCGGAACCACTATTACATAATAGTCCCTGCCGGTATAAAAGCAAAAATCTTGTATAATCGCTCTCTTTTTGTCTGCTTGCCTTCATCATGTAATCGTCGCTTTGCTGTTTGTCTTTGTGCTGTGTCAGTCAAGATGTCGCTTCTGTTTTTGTGTTCTTTACAAATAGATGTTAAATATAACTGTAAATTGTCCACCTACGTTATGTGTGTGTAAATAAAAAGATGAATGTCTACTGAAGATGTTTTCTTGAAGCTACTCGACAAAAGCCACACTTGGCCAATACTCTCTCTCTTTCTTTCTCTCTCTCTCTCTCTCTCTCTATATATATATAGTACAATAAAATAAATAAGGTACCAAATATATGCCAAGGTATAAGATACCAATTAGTTGGGCAATACATATATATATTGCCCCAAACTAATAAACGCAAATTTAACAATTACCATAAAATTAAGTACTTCACTAATAAATACACCGATAGAAAAATAATTCATTCCTGTTTGATAAAATATAGTATTCTTTTAATAGAAAAAAAATTCCACACATAATATACATATATAAACACAACTAGATTTAAAAATCCTCTCAAAACAATCCTGACTGTTTGCGAAATGCTACAATATCTTCATTTAATAATGAGAAAATTAATTGACTTTTGTTAAACTGATACCTTTAAAATCGCATATCTTTGAGGAAAGATTAATTATCACTCTTTGTGTTTAAATAAACATAATCGAAGGAAAACCCCGGATAAACATCCATTCCTAACCCAAACAAACAAAATATGCTCTGTAATGATCGAGACAAACACTGATGCTTCTATTGATATAAAAAGAACAATTAAACAATAACACATATGTCTCTAATCCATTGTTTACCCCAAATCCCTACGAATTATTTAAAACACGCTAAAAGCTAAACAAATTTTCTTCTCTTTCATTGGCAAAATATTTATACAGATTAGCGTCGCACATAAATTAGTTCTAAGTAAGCTGTGCATAAAAGCTCTTGTTGTTTGCACCAAGGATGTGCGAAATAAGGAAACTGAAAACGATAATTATTCACCAGTGTTTGCTTAGCAGCATAGATATTTTAATTAACACATTTGAGCGTTAAAAGAAATATTGAAAGAGTTATTTCCGTGAGAAGGTGTGTAGGCGAAGGATTATAATGTATTTATGAACACAGAAGTTTTAACTGACTTTGGAATGTATAATTGAAGATTTGCGTTTATTAAAAATGATCTTAAGTCAAATACGTTTTGCGTGATTTTGTGTAAATAGAAAGGGAAGAGGATTGTTTGATATGTGATTGAAGTTTTTTATGGTGAATCATGTAATGAAATATATTTTAGAAAATATTTCTGGATAAATATATTTTATTAATCAATCATTCGAAATAAACATCAGTAAATCATATTAATGAATCAGATATATTAATTACCAATCTTTTTGTCCCTTTTTTATCCTTAAAAAATCAAATTCATGGGAATTTAAGGGGATTCACCCAAGAGGGCCTGTTTTTCGCGCTTTCTCAGGAAATATTTTTTTGGCAACCAGTAAAAAGTTAGAACTTTACATTTTTTATCATTTATTTATATATATATTTTAGAGTATGTATATAAATTTTAGCTAAGAATAAATATCCCATAGAACGGGAGTTACAGCGCTCTGAACACACACCATTCAGAAAATGGACGCTCACTTCCTCCTCGATTCTGACTGATTGGCTTATTTGAAATAAAAAAAAAAATTAACGGCGTTTTAATCTGAAAGCTTAAATGTACGTTATGGACTGTATTGAATTGAAAATATCAAAAATTGGATTTTGGTAGACCTCTGAAAAAAAAGTTTCAAATTTCATGTTGTTGTTTTCTTAAGTTTTGGTTATAAAAAAATAGAAATATTGGGAATTTTGGAGTGATCATAGTTCATTTCCTGCATCTATATGTGCTGAATCTACCCTATAAAGCTATTCGGTTCGACTGTTTTTCAGATATGATGGAGTAAAGTTTGAGAAACACAGTTTTGAGAAAAACGCGTTTAAAGTTTCAAGTTCGGTTAAAACCACATGAAAATGTTAACTTATCCTCAATCGGCGATGCTTGGTCTATAGCAGGGGTATCCGACCCAAATGACCTTGTGGGCCACTTCGGATAAACATTATAATCTCGTGGGCCGCACATAAAAACATGTACCTTTATATCAGATTTGGAAACAAAAACACATTTATTGGAATAAAAATATAAAACAAGATGAATTATTATTATTGTTTTCATTATTTTTTCATGTATACAGACATAGATAATATAATTATGTTTATGTAATATAATAATCAAATGATCAAATAATGTTTAAAATATTACAGTTGCCATTTCCTTGAGAATTACGGAGTTCCTTTTGAATTGACCTTTCGTTACTTATTGTTGAAATTTGATTGTGCTGTCGTTCTCAAGCGATTAAGTATACATTAATTTTTATCTTAACCATCCTGAATCCTTTTTAAACTTTAAAAAACATCTCTGACTGCGTCTTGCTTTTTGAGCACTCAAAACAGAAGAGGAGGAGGACAAATGAAAGTCGTACACACAAAGAATCATGTACCATCCATAGTAAAGGATATGCGTATATAATTTGGAATTATTTAAAAAAAAATACTTTAATATAATAAAATCAAACGTAACTGTTTGATAAAATATAAATCTATTTTAATATAAAGGACGTTTCTATTATCAAAAAGGATTTATTTTAAAACAAGAACATTTAACACAGGCAAATACATCGTAGATTTATATATATATATATATATAAATTTCCACTTAAGGTATCCGACTACGTTCGGAACTGTGATTTTAAAAAAGCGCATAAATAGGTAATTGTCATGATATTTAGTGTCACTCAGATTAGAATACATGTATCAAATTGTTTTAAGGACATTTTGACAAAAATTTATTTAAATACACTATTTTGGCAAATAATTAACTTAGAATAATCTTTTTTCAAAATGTTCTCCTTTTGTGAAAAATGCTTCTATTATAATAATATTTTGCCTGTATATAGCTCAGACCTCTCTACAGAGGCGCTACTAGAGTTTTTTGGAAAATTCACAATATTTTCGAAGTTACTACCAATTTAAATAATTATTGGCGTTTTTTTCTTAAAATTGCTCATCTCTGTTGTCGTAAAATATTATATATACCCACTTCTAAAGTTATATATTTCAAAAATTGTAGTTGAGCCTCTGTAGAGAGGTCTGAGCTATATACAGGTAAAATATTATTATAATAGAAGCATGTTTCCCCAAAAAGAACATTTGGAAAAAAAAATTATTCTAAGTTAATTTTTTGCCGATATATTGTATTTAAGTAAATTTGTTTTGTCAAATGTGTGTGTGTGTCCTTAAAATAATTTTATACATGTATTCTAATCTAAGTGACACTAAATATCATGGAAATTATCCATTTATGCACTTTTTTAAAATCACGGTTCGAACGTAGTCGGATACCTTAAATAAATTTCAAAATGAAAAAAACTTTAAAAGCCTTATATTTAAAAAAAAATTAAGAAGAGTCGGTGGGCCGCAACTTTCGTACTGGCGTACCACATGCTGCCAAGGGGCTTCGTATTGGAAACCCGTGGTCTATAGAGTACTCCTTTCTTTTCCTCTTGTTATTCTATCAAAAGATTTTTCAGCTTTGTATCAATTCTTTCTTGTTTACCGGTATCACTCGTGCCCTCAGAGCGCGAGATGCGTGTTCCATCACGTTTCTGTACATAAGTATACGCTTCGCGGTCGACGGTGATTCCCAAAATCGTCATTGCTTTTAATACTCCTACAAAACCTTCGTTAAAAATAATGACAGATAAGTATGTTGCAATTCCAATGATCTTAGAGCCAGAGTGTAGATGCTTTGGAACAAAAGTCTAAATCAACGAATTTAAAGATTCGTATTGTATTTTGCTTCTCTGCGTGAAAGATAAATCTCTTTTAGAAGTATTGCATATTACTGTTTCAGAAATAGCAGAAAATACGGAAACAAACTCCAAAATGCAATGCGTGAAACTTAGAGCGATGGGAACCTCCAAGTTCATGCTGTTTTTTTTAGTTTTCTTGCACAAGCTGATGTAAACTCCGTATCATTTTGGATGGTAATACGTTTCTACTAATTTTTCGCTTTTTATTACGCCCTGGATGAACATTTCCAGTCGTACTTACTTTTCGAACACGCATTTCGAAAATAAATAATTTGTAGGTGTTGTTCTCTTCGAAGCTAAGCCAAGACTAAAACAAGTTCGACAAAATATTCAAAAACTATAGTTATTTCCTCTTAAACCTGTACGAATTTGTCTATACTTGTGTGAGGGTATATTTGCATAGAAGGGTATAGCAGGTATCAAGCCGACTGTACACAATAGGTCCAGCCTTCGACTGCCAAATCAGCACTCCGAACAGCCTTCTTCTAACTGCTGTATCTTTATAATGATATCGAATTTTGAAATCACCTTTACCACCGTATTCTAGTCATGTTAAGTAAGCAATTTATGAGAAAAATAATTTGACTTTTTGAACGCATCACATGGGTCCTTAAATCCAAACGAATTATTTTTAAATTTAATTCTTAAAATAAATATTACTTTAGCCGCAAAAAAGTTGATAATTATAGCATAAACAATCATATTTTAAGTATTCAAATACTTATCTTGATAAAGATAAAACTTATATTACTTAATAATCAGTTTAATGTTATAAACTTCAAGTGTCTATTTATCGAACATAAGATCTTACATCCTGATTATGTTGTTTAAGTATAATCTTCTTGCTTTATGTGTATGTGCTTAATTTATACTTAGCGATTGTATCAAATTATTTTTGTCCTTTCTGAGTACGTAATTTTCTTAATTTAAGAAATGTGTTTATGTGTATAAAATAGGGTATTTTTTGAGGTATCCGACTACGTTCGGAACCTTGATGTTAAAAACGCACATAAATGATAATTTTCATGATATTTAGTGTCACTTAGATTAGAATACATGTATAAATTGTTTCAAGGACACATTATGAAAAAAAAATCATTTAAATACAATATTTCGTCAAAAAATTAACTTAGAATAACCCTTTTTCGAAATGTTCTCCTTTTATAAAAATGCTTTATATATACATTTGTTTGTCTGCATATAGTACAGATTCTACAGAGGCTGAACTATGATTTTTGAAAAATTCACATTCTTTTCAGAGTTAAAACCAATTGAAATAATTTTCGGTGTTTTTTTCTTAACATTTCTTCGCTCTGTTGTCGTAAAACAAGGATAAACCCACTTCTAAGTTATATATTTCAAAAATTCTAGTTGAGCCTCTGTAGAGAGGTCTGAGCTATATACAGTCAAAATATTATTATAATAGATGCTTTTTTCTCAAAAGGAGAACATTTTGAAAAAAAAATTATTATAAGTTAATTTTTTGCCAAAATATTGCATTTAAATACCTTTTTTATCAAAATGTCCTTAAAACAATTTTATGCATGTATTTTAATCTGAGTAACTCTAAATATCATAAATATTATCCTTTTACACACTTTTGCAAAATCACGGTTCCGAAAGTAGTCGGATACCTTAAGTTAATATAATATTTTTTCTTGCACGATAACTTTCAAATAAAGTATTATAGTAAAACTGTACAAATGTTCCAGCATTACTTTAAATATTATTATCTGAAAGTATAAATTAATTTATGAAAATAATTTTTTTTTGCTTTTCTTTGAAAATAAGCTGACGAAATCACACAAATGTTTTAAAATACTATTATATAAATAGTATCTTACGGCAAGAATATAAGTTCACTTATATAATTATTCCATATCCAATTTCCATTGTAATCAAATGTATTATTAAATATAAGGACAAAAAATATCCTTTTAAATGCTTCTTGAAGAAACTATAGTTACAACGGACAAGTAAAATATTTACATTTCGGGTTTTTAAAACAAGGAAATTTTATTTCACGTTCCTTAAATCGGAAGATTACTTTAAAATAATTCAAAAGAAAAATATTACACAGAGAGAGCTAAGAAATTAATGAGAATTTAAAAAAAATGTTATTAACATAACGGAGCAGTATATTGCTTGAAATCAAGACATCGTATTTATATTTTTCCTCAGTCTTGCGTTTGGAAAGTTCAAACATGGAAAAACTGATTGTATAAAATTTCCATTTTATAACATTTTAAAATATTATGAAAGATTCTGAAATTCTCTTTAGACAGAACTTGCTGATATAACAGTAGTTTCATTTTAAAATATTGCAGTAAACTAAAATTCTGAAACCAAATACAGAATAGCGTCATCAATATAAATACAGACACTTAAATTGCAAATTTAAAAGAAATCAATGTAAGAATAAGTATTAATATTTGAGTCACTCAGAAGCCAATGCGGTTAAGTCCAATTTTGATATTTCTGATTCTTGTAAATTTTGATAAAATGAATAATATTCTATAATTTACTCGCTACTTCCTTTTTTCTACGTCACAGAAAAAAGGAAGCAGCGAGTAAATCCTTTAATAACTAAGTAGAATATTGTTTATTCGATCAGAATTTACAAGAATCAGAAAATACCTCAAAATGGACTTAAGATATCCGACTACGCTCGAAACCACGATTCTTAAAAAGCGCAGAAATGGATAATTTTCATGATGCTTAGTGCACTTAGATTAGAATGCATGTATAAAATCATTTTAATGACATAATGTCAAAAAAGATTATTTAAATACAATATTTTGATAAAAAATTAACTTTGTATAATCTTTTTTCAAAATGTTTCCTTTTGTAAAAAATACTTCTATAGTAATAAAATTTTGTTTACATAAAGTAAAGACTTCTCCAGAGTGTCTGAACAAGGATTTTAGAAAAATTCACATTATTTTCAGGATTACTACTGATTGAAATAATTATCGGCGTTTTTTCTTAAAATTTCTCCCCTCTGTTGTCGTAAAACATGGATAAACCCACTTCTAAGTTATATATTTCAAAATTTCTAGTTTTGCCTCTGTACATAGGTCTGAGCTATAGACGGGCAAAATATTATTATAATTGAAGCATTTTTTATAAAAGTAGATTATTTTGAAAATTGTTCATTCCATGTTCTTTTTTTTGTCAAAGTATTGTACTTAAATATTTTTTTTATTGTAATAGTATTCGTAAAACAATTTTATATGCGTTTTCTAATCTAAGTGACACTAAATATCATAAATATTATCCATTTATACGCTTTTGCAAAACCATGGTTCCAAACGTAGTCGGATACCTTAACCACATTGGCTTCTGAGCGAATCATTTGTTAACACAAAATTAAGAAAAGTGGAATTTGCACTAATATGGCTTTAAATAATGGACATTTTACACAGCGATTAGTTAGTAAGATATCTTTCTTGTGCAACATATCTTATAAAAATATTTCAAATTACGTGTGTTTGTTAAATTATTTTAGCCAAACAGTTTCGTTTGTTTGAATTAAATTTTGCAAATTCCAAATTGGAACTCATCACTTAAATGAAATAGGCTTTTTCTCGTATGAATAAAAGAAAAACTGAATTGCCTCATTTACATAAACTTATTGCATTTTGCGTATTGTGTAATCTTCTCCGATTTTTTTTTCTTTTACTTTATTACATCACTTTATTTCTGTTTCATTAATTCCAATCTCTCATCCAGGGAACACATTAAATTCCGATTCAATACAAAACTGGATGAAAACTGTAAAGAGCTGGAAAATTAATATTTCTTGCATACGTTCTTTCACAATGAAAATGAAAGGGAAAGAGGATAGTTTACACTGCAGAAGCAGAATGTACGAAAAATGAATCGATAAAATGTTGCTTATTAGAGCAATTCTATGATTTATAATTTCTAGCATTGACCTTGTACATTAAATTTAAATATAAGTTTTAGATTTTTGTTGTATTTTCAATCTTTAACATTTATTTCTTCTAATATTATGAATATATTTCGTTCATTTTAAGTTAGATTTACGTTTGAAAATTGCACTCAAGACGAGTATTGTAAATAGGCTCTATATGTAAAAAAGTTAATCTTTTATTCTTTTCAGTCTATCCAAACCTGAACTGCTTAGAAGAAATCAACAATGAAAACTTTTTATCACAGGGAGTGAATATTAACGTCACACTGTTCAGCTACTCGAGTGCTTTTGGTGACAGACGTTGCAAATTTTAACCATGGTCAAGTGACGAGGACGGCACTTGAGCTGGCCCCTCCCTCTCCTAACTACCACACCACATCATCATGAGGAAGCTTGAGCTCTTGACAGATTTAACGTGCTTCGCTCCCCTTCACGGCTGGTCTTCAGTGGTACTTGTCTTGAACTCATGACGTGCCAGTCGCGAGTCCTTTAACTTCACAACTTGTCTACCTCCACCATCTTTTTTTTTTCAGAGATTCTACACTGAATCACAAATGTTGTACTTTTTGTTAATATTTTTTGACACTTAATTGAGTACAAATGACATCGACAACTGTATAAAAAGGCATTCTTATCAATTAAAAGGAAAAAGTAAAAAATCATGAAATTTCGAAAAGCTAAACCCTATATTTCTATGAATCCTTTTACAAAACTATTCCTACAACCACTGATTACAAAATATTTCAAATTTCTGCACATATAAATATTATTACCTGTAGTAACAACAAGATAAGAAATCAATACAATGAAATATTTAAGCTATCATGATAATTAATCTAAAATTATATACATTTCATATTCTTCCAAATTATTTTTTTCGTTAAATAATTTAAGATATTATATGAGTTAGAATATTTATCGGTTAATATTTAGTTTAAAAAACAAGTCTAAAGAATGCGTAGTCTGTGTTATGTTAAGGGGGTCACTTCACGAAAATCGAATTAAAAATCGATTTTTCAATTTTGATTAAAAAATAAAATACCATTCATTTTCTTCTAATGCAATTTAAATTTTTGTCAGCTGAATTAGAAGTATTTTTAATATTTTTTAAAAAGTTGTTTACATTTGTCAAACCCTCAAACATCTGACTGCCAGCCCTTTCAAATCAAAACAAAAGACACATGCTTTTTCAGCCTTTCAAATATTTTAAAATTTAAATAAAAGAATTTTTTTGATCAGCAGCTTATTCAGGAAAAAAGTGACGTGAATAGTTGTAGCTGTTTATTTACTTTTTGGTAACCGCATGCTATATTTTTATCTCATTAAATACAACGAATTTCTGCTATCGTGTGAAATAGTGTTTTCCATAAAAAACAATAACGGTAAAATGTTTAAAACGTTTTTAAAACTTGGTTAAATAATAAAACGTTTAAAAATGAAAGTTTGGAAAAATATATACAAAACCCAAACGTTCGATGAATTAAACGTTGCATAACAGTCGACGATTTCAACAAAAATAATTCAGCTTTAAAAGCAAAGTTAGGTAAGTTTAAAAAAAAGTATGTTTCTTTTTTGATTTCTTTTTAATGTTTCTGAAATGACTGACTTTTGTACTGTTTTCTGGCTTTGAAACAACATTAATAAATAAATAAATGTAAAACCAAGGTATTAGCATAAATTTGGGCTACAAAATTGTTAATGTTGTGAAAAATTTTGTGGTCTTATTCAAAACATTTCTTAATACCAGGTTTTACTAAAACAGTTTTTAATCAAAAAGATCAAAAATATGAAGTGAACAATAGACTTTCATATGGTAGGGAGGTCTATTAAAAAGAAGAGTTTCAAAATATTTTTCGAGTCATGAATTTGTCACTTACACTAAAGTGGTTTTACGATTCCATGCATACATTTAATAACGCACAGAAGTAACTAAATTGTCTAGGGATTAGCTGCCCCCGAACAATATCATTTAATAATGGATGCCAAAATGTACCTGTGGCTATCGATGGTACCGGAAAAAAAATGAGCCATACTTATATAAATGGATTTGTTACCGACAGTTGGTTTGGACAATGGGAAGTTGTTGATACTGAAATATTGTCCGGAAATGCTCATTAATTTTAACAGCAATGTACATATCGATGAGTGTTCGGCAAGTTCATTGTAAATAGTAGGTGAATATGGAAGTTGAAGAGGTGTATTTTTTAATTTTTGTATCTTCCATCGCCCCGCAGACATTACACAATTTACGATATACACAATATTTGGACCCCTTGGGGACTCTAAAGCATACAAAACAGTTTTAGAATCTAAACCTCAGAGATATGTCAATATTGAAAAATTAGAATTGTTGGTCATGTGTGTGTGTTGAAAATGATGGAACATGACTTAAAGCGTTAAAATCAAAATTAAAAAGACAGAAAGCGAGGACAAAATCAGAATGCCATAATGGCTTGACAGATGCAGAAATAGACAATTGGAAAGATACTATGTTTTTGGGTATTCAAAACAACCTTTAAAATTTGTTAGCCATAAGGCAAGTATTTGAGCTATATATTTTGATAAAATGTTCACAGATTTGAATCTACAACGGTTTATGCCCCATGGAAGTGACTTGTGGTGTAGATATAATTCCATACTGGAAAAAGGGTTTCACATATAAGAATAAACAAAACTACCTATGGAATTGAAAGCATAAAAAAGTATTTAGGAGGTCTCTTTTAATTTTTGAACTTTTGTCTAGATGTTTTGATAAACCTCAAAAATATTAGTGAATGGAAAGTATTTGGTGTATAATTCCAAAACTGTATTTGGCAATTGTGTACTTCAAAAACTATATACATGAAGCTATATATTTATATAATCAAGGCTTCAGTACCAAATTAAAAGTTTTGATGATAAAAAATTCAACCCCTAGATTTTCAAATGTCAAGCATTGTAAAGAAGTAGATTTGTGTATTAGGGAAAACAGAATAGGCAGTTTTACAAAACCAAAAGAAGCTGAATTAAAAAAAAACAATTAAAATGTAGACAAGAAGATTCTTGCAGATGACACTAGCAATCCAAGTTACAGTTCTGGAGCATTAGTTAATAGTAAGTTTTTCTTTAAATCTTTTTTTCAAAAGTGTAAATTTCAACACAAAAGGAACATTTTTGAAAAAACTACTTTTTTTATAGATTTTGAAACTTTGAATGTGTTAACACTATACAAATAAATATTTTAATGAGAGATTTTTCAAAAAATTATTCAAAAAATATTTATGGATTAAAATGTACAAAATTTTCATGTTTTAAAATTTTGAGTGTTACTCCACATATGAATTTTTTAAAAAAACTAATCAAATTTTGAAAAATGCTCCATTAAATTAATAAACAATCAATGAAAGCACACACAAAAATTCATGACTGTAAATTATAAATTTTTAAAAAAGTTCCTTAAAATTGGTCATTTTTAACATTACGGAGATAGGGAAAATGCTGCGTGAAGTGACCCCCTTAACAGAAAGACCTATTGTCTTGGCAACAACTTTTACAGATTCATGTAGGAAACATAATTATAGTACCAATCATTCATGAAAAGTAATTTAAGGCAAACAGGGAATGTTTTTCGCCAAACAGTTAGGATACTTTAAAAAAATGTATCGATAGCTTTTACCATGCACAAGGAAAAGTTAGCGCAATTTCACGCAATAATAAAAGTTTAATAGGTGGCATAACTTTTTTATTATAGTTTGAATTTAAAGAACCTTAAAGCAGAAAATGAGTTTGAAATGAACTATTAAACTGAAGTACACATCTCTGTGCATGTCGTGGTAGTTGCATGTCTGTGTTATGTACAATATATTTCTCAAACAGCGCATGAAATCTGTGCAAAATTCTATAACAAATACGTTGCTTAGATTCTCAAGAAATATTTCGTGAATAACGAACAACCTGTTTTATAAAAATTGACACCGTTTTCTGAGAGTCATGGAAAGAAAATTTACATAATTTATGTTTGTTCAGTCGCATGTTAAGTCTGCAAGTGCATATTTTCGTGAATTGTCAATCGAATATTTTTACGAGAGAACTTTAAAACTGTTTCATGGGATTAGATAGATGTAGTCATATACTTAAGAGGAAGAATATGCAATTATTTTACATATGTATACTACTTTAATTTAACTCATCTTTTTCAGTAGAATGCACATACTACTTTTCCTGTCCAAGTTTTTTAATAACATATTTAGGAAAACATTTTTGTAACTCTGTACTATTTATTAATTTGTTTAGTACAAGCTGTTTTTTTATTTCAAGGCACTAAAAACCTTTTGATATATACACTGTTGGCCACACAAAAGCAACACCCTGGAGGAAGCATGAAAACAATGTGAAATTTTACATAATGCTTTGACGGCGATGAAATATGTAAATCAATTGCATTATAGCGCAGACCCACATCATGGGTGACCATAGCACCACCCTCAAGCGCTACATTAGAGGAAAACAGATTAGCGATTTCCAGTATGGCATTTTTTCTTCCGTAACCTGTTTACCTATGCCTCGGGGAAGACGTAGAGGATCATTTGACAAAGTTTCTGAATTCGAACGAGGAATAATAGTAGTCTGTAGGGAAAGAAGATTCTCCTTCAGAGAAATTGGTCAACATGTTGAATAAGACCAAGAAGCTGTGATACGAATCTGCCATCGCTGGATGTAAGAGGCAACAACGAACCGACAGGGCCACCTCGTTTTATCACTGTCCGTGATGACAGGCGAATTATGCACATGGCAGTGATGGACCGCTCAGTCACATCTCAAACCATATAACAACAGGTCCAGTCTGCTACGCATCATTTGGTGTCCGTTCATACCATTCGACTCCGTCTGCAGCAGAGTGGCATGTCCTCAAGGCATTCATTGCTTCGTTTACCCTTGACTGGAAGCAACACGCGTTTGCTCCACCAATCGTGCGATGAACGGCGGACATGGATAACGGAAGTGAACGACAGTGTGTTTACTGATGAATCCCGGTTCTGCATGCAATATCACGATGTTCAGATTATGTTTGGAGACACCATGGTCAGAGGCTGCTGATTTGTTTCGTTATGCACCACGACACTGGTCCTGCACTCAGTATCATGGTTTGGGGTGGAATTGGATTTCACTACCACACCCCTCTAGTACGCATTGCCGATACACTAATCAGCTAGTGCTACTTCTTTGAGGTTTTGGTGTCCGTTGGCCTCACATACATTCAGTTCTGTCCATCAGCAATATTACAACAGAATAATACTTGATCATACGCGGCCGCACTGTTCAAGATTACCCATCAGATTGAATTGCTTCCTTGACCTTCTTATTCTCCCATTCTATCGCCAATCGAAAACATGTGGTCGATGCTTTCTAAACGACTGGCTCGGGATACACCACCCGCTGCTACACTAGATCATGTTTGGTAATATGTATAAGCCGCGTGGACTGCTGTCCCCCAAGGATGCATCCAAAGCCTTTTTTATTGTATGCCGAAGCATGTGGCAACCGTTATAGCCAACAATGACGGCTACACTAACTACTGACTTTTTCATTATCAACACATCCCAAGAGGCTATAATTTTAATCGTTTGATTTTTGTAAAACATGTTATATCTGCCAAACTATTTTGCTGTGATATATCTGGTCTTTCTTGGTGTTGTATTTTGTGTGGCCCACAGCAGTGTATTTAAAAATACCATACACAATAAAAAGAACACCATCACATATAACAATAACTGAACAGACACAACAAAAGCTGCTTCTGGAGGCAGATCCAAAAGTGTTATAGACAAAATAATATATATATATATATATTAAAAGTATTCGGTCATTCTTTTCAGGGTCTATTATTTAAATTAACCATGAGATCGAGTTAAATTTCTAAAAATACAGTTTATTAAGAATGATATTACAGTTGGAACATATATTTAAAAAGTTTTAATTTTTAGAAACTATAAATCATGCGTATAATTTAAGGAATCTAATTGAACATGATATTTGCAAAATCTTTAGCAGTCATTTACAGTCATTAGGATTTGAGATAATGCCCCCAATGACAAATATTTTACCTAGTGTTATCAAAAAGTTATACCAGATAAATTAATGCTTGTCTGCTTTTGAAAGGTTAAAGACGAAGAAATACATGTTGTCGAACTTCTTAAATTCCTTAAAGAAGAAATTTAAAACAGGTAATCAATTTTTCTTATTCGAAATGAACTCAAAATAATCCTCTAAAAACATAAAATCTTAAGATTTGGCAAAAACAATATATTCAAAAGTTATCAGCCTCAATATAAAATATGGTAGTAGCTTTAAAAGTAATTGAAAATAATTGTTTTTGCTGTGTAAAAGCGAAGTTACTCCTGAGTCAAAAAACTGTATTTTACGACTGAAGAAAAAAGAGAACGATATTTAATGGAATATGATGTTTGCATTTCCATGTCTTCCAAAGAAATCATATTCAGCGAATTATGATGTTTTAAATATACTTATTTTCATTCCGAATTGTGATTTGCACTTGAACCCTCTTTTTCTTCATCCTGCAAAAAAGAGAAATGAAAACGAAAATAACATGCAAGCTATCTCTGACACATACAATCTCTCTGATTGTCAAGTCAATGTCAATGAGACGATTTGTGAAATGATAAATGAAAAACAATTAGATGATATTTTATGCAATTGTGGAATTTCCCTCAGAAATCGCTGAATGATGATTTAAATTTACACCCAACTAGACAGGGAAAGTTTTGATTTATTCATTTCGAATAAGTGAATCTTTTGAAAAGAATTTCTTCGTAATTGACTATGCTCTGATTAACATAAGCGGTCACGAAACAGGAAAAAATAGAACCTTTAAGTAAATATTTTCTGGTTCATCTTTAGTAACAAAAATGAAGAGATAAATCAAGATCACACATTGCGAAAAAGAGGCATTTCCTTCTCCTTCTCCCCAATTCTCATCTAGTAAGGAAAATATCTTCCCAGAAGCAGGATGCCAATTTTGGGACACTACAGAAAATCAGGAAAAAGTGTCTATCCAATAGAAATTATTTTCGGTCAAACAGGTCCAGACAGTATATTGTATGACAAAGATATTATACAACAGTTATACAAGTGGGTTGTTGAGCTCAGGTGAATAAAACAGTTCAAAATGAGTGAGTGTTTATTAGCGTTACATTCTAAAACAACACGAAGGCTATTGGCAGAATATTCAAAAGAACAAAATTTACCCGAAAAGGGTTTAGAGCAGTGCTTCTCAAACTTTCAACATTTACGACCTAATGTTAAATCAGAATTTCCATCGCGCCCTCCTTCCTTACAATAATAAAGTTTTGAATTCAATAATACTACACTTTGACGCTAAAGCTACAACACGATTTTAACCTGTTAAGTGTCATTGGCGTATATATACGTCTCACACAGTTAAAACTTTAATTATCCCGGACATATATATGCGTCTTTCTGAAGTACGATCTTCTCTGTGCACTGCTATCCATAGAATTATTCCGAATGCTTTGGAATGCAATAAAAGGACGTTTTCAGTGTTTGCAAAGGATTTCCTTATTTCAGAGAAGGGTTTTTACTTATTTATTCCTTTTCATCCCTCCTTCCGCCAATACATCACATCACATTCGTGTGCCTACATGGGAAACGGGGGCATTTGGAACCGAATCATGTAACTTTTAATCGGCAGTTAAAAAAAGAATTTATTGTAAACAGTACACATTATTAAGATAACTGTTAATTTTTGAACATAATTTTATATATAAGAAACCCATGGGGTCACTGGTGATTATTAAACTTGTTCTTAACTTAGTGTTGTTAAATTATTTATAAAATACATTGTGCAGTACTGATACATTTATAAATGTGTTACATCAGTGTAAGTGTGTACTTTAATTTTTATTATGCCAGAAAGATTTTTAAGTTACTTTCAGTAAATTAATAATTTTTTAAAATAATATTTTGTTTTTGACTTTTCAATATGCTCGCGCCTCCTCTTAGAGTTATCATGCCCCCTAGGGGACGCGCCCTACAGTTTGAGATACGCTGGTTTAGAGCTACAAATAGTTCCTTTCCTGGAAACTATCACTCCCGAATTCAAACTTTATTGACAAAAAAAAATCTTAGTTAACAATTTTGTCGGACTCTCGTAATTTTGCTTCCCCTGTCCTAACTTCTGCATCAGGCCAACTGAAGGACTTTAAGCTACCGCAGATTTAACAGGCATCAGACCCTGTACACGGAGGATTTTCCGAGTATTAGGACTCGAACTCACAGCTCACCAGCTACGAGTCCGCGATCATGACTACTGGATTACCAAGGCCACAAAATAGCTACGGTAGGTTAAGTTAGCAGTTAATAAGAGAACAAAAAGTTTTTAACCATTAATTAATGCATGAACTGAAACTCAAGTGTTTACTGGAAATTGAAAATATGAAACCAAACCATCATGAGACGAAGGCAAAGAACTGGTTAGAAAATAATGTTGGAGGTTTGAAGAAGAAGATTTTGAGAGCTTGAATATGAGTCTAAAATAATAATAAATGAGTTTTCCTACACCAGTGTTTCTCAAACTGTGGGGCGCATCCCCCCTCCCCCCTGGAGGACCGTGCTAACTCTACGAAGGGAGCACGAGTATACTGAAAGCAAAAAAAATTATTTAAAAAAATTACTAATTTACTGAAAGTAAACAAACAAATACATGACATAACATAAATAAAATACATATTTACACTAATATAATGCACTTATAAATGTATCAGTATTGCACAACGGATCTTATAATTAATTTAACAATTCGAAGTTAAGAACAATTTTAAAAATTACCAGTGACACCATGCTCTTGTCATATACTAAATTATATACAAATTTAACACTTAACTTAATAATTTATACAGTTTATAATTAATTCCTTAACTGCCGATTAAAAGTTACGAGATTTGCATCACAATGCCACCTTTTTCCACGTAAGCGCGCGTATGTGATGTATTGGGGGAGTATAAATAAGCAAATCCTCTGAAATAAGTAAATTCTTCGCAAACACTGTCCAAGTAATTTTATTGCATTCCAAAGCCTTCGGAATAATTTTATGGATAGCAGTGCACAGAAACAGTCGTATTTCGTAAAGACGTATTTATACGTCTGGGGAATAGCGAGGCGTTTATATACGCTTGTGAGGAAGAGATTTTAGTCGTATTGTAGTGTATAGTATTATTAAATTCAATTCATTGTTATTGTATCGAAGGGGGGCGATGAAAATTATGATTGAATATATAATGGATCGCAAATACTGAAAGTTTGAGAAGCACTGATATACGCTATGTGTTACTGAAGAGCAGCTCTAAAAAAGTGGCTGAAAGGAAAAATATTATCAAATACAGAGAAAAGCAATGAAAATACGTGATGTATAATTTGAATTTACTAGGAACAGAGAGTGAGAAAAACATCAGTTCAGTAAGTTGTAGGAATACTGTGTGTGGTGATACTCGAAAAACATGTCTAGAACTGGTGCAGATAGTCCCGAGAGGGGCCTGTACAAAATTCCTTGAGGGTCCTTTTTTGGAAATTGGAGCTTTGTTGATGGGAATATTTTACGATATGTGTTTACATTTATTGAGGCCCCAGTAGCTTGGGGGCCCTCTATTATTTATACGGCTGATACGATGGTAGCTAAGCCCCTGATTTTTAGGTACGCTGGTATTATTCAAAAATTAAATTGCCTTCCATGCCATTCATCTTGTGCTGAACATAACAGAAATGAGCAGATAGTCGGTAGCTAGGAACCTCCTGGGTCATTTCACACGTAGTCAACTCGCATTCCATGCTCCCTCAAGAACTGGAAACCTGCGTTATCCTCTCCACTAGTTGACTCAACTAATAAGATATTGTTGAAGCTAAGCTCTTCACACGCGGCTAAGATTATGTATTGAAAATAGAGATCAGACTTAATCCTTGTACCGATGA
Source organism: Trichonephila inaurata madagascariensis (assembly GCA_019973955.1). Lineage (NCBI taxonomy): Eukaryota > Metazoa > Arthropoda > Arachnida > Araneae > Nephilidae > Trichonephila > Trichonephila inaurata. The sequence continues at coordinate 52,171 of BMAV01015133.1, forward strand.
GTTCGACGCTCTCATTTCTCTCTTTTCAATCAACTTTGTGTCCGTGTGTAAAAGGAAGTTTCTCCCTTCTTCACTCTAGTGGAGTGGTGACAAGATAACAGGCACAAAATTGCCTCATAAAGAACAGGACAAAATGTTATCAGGGCTGGGTTAGAGATATAATTCTCATCATTTGATCATTATTTAAATAATTCATCGCCATTGTTCCTCATATTAGTTGGAAAAATGTCACATAAGTAGTAAATTGTTTCAAAAGTATAAATATTTAAAATAATTCATTTCTTCATTCACATTTATATAGGTGGTTCTTACTAAAATGCAATAATCGGAATTATGAACACATCAAAGAATAAATGTTATAAGGCAAACTAAATACTTTATTTCAATTAAATTATATACATTGTATATTACACAATTTATTCAATTTATAAGTTGCTTTAAATTAATAATGCTTCAATAAAACTACGATACAAACTATAACACAATGTGCTTTTTTGTTTAAAATCCATAACAATTGTTAATATAATAAGGAGAAAGAATGCAGAATTGCAATCTATTTTCTAAGAATAATAAAGAAATTATATATCTCATGTTTCAAACTTTGTTTTGTCTGTCTCAAAAGCGAGAAAATCATTAATTCTGGAATGAATTATTCTTCCGAAGCGAAAGTGAATTGTCCGAAGGATATATTTACTTAAAACAGCAGGCAAGTTTATTCCTAGTGAATAATTATTATCAAATATAAACTTTCACATCTCTGAATACATTGAAATATTCGTTACGAAAACATAAGTGAGAAATGAATTCGGTTGCTTAAAATTATTTATTCTTCGTAACTCGAGTTGAAATTATTTTAATTGGTATAATAAATTTGAATGCATTGAGGTTTAATGTAAGTAAATATTATCTCTTAAAATTAGCATTAGATTAATTTAGAAATCCGCTTTTCACTTTCTAATAAAGTTACTTTTCAAACACGTGTTGTTGGTTTATACTAGTAAGAAAAAGAGTTTGAGTGCGTGATATAGAGAAAAAATTAAAAACCCAGAAGTATAAAATTTGATAAGTTGAAACTGTGAGTGATAATGATTTAGATTTTAAAATTATTATTTTTAAAATTAGTGTTAGATTTCTTTTATTTAAAATTTGGGGGAAAAAATTTCCCCAATATCTCGGAAAAATTTTGGGTTTTAAAAAAAAATACATTTTTTTACATATTATGAATTTTAAAAAACCCCACTATATTGAAAATAACTCGTCTGAAATAAAAACAAGTAATATAAAAAATGGTCAAGTCCTACTTAGGTTAACAAAGAAAAATGTTATTTCAGTTACTTTTTTTATATGGTTAAAAAAAAAAAGAAATTTTACTTTGGGCAAAACCCAAATTTAAAAAGTGATAAAAGGGAAAAGGCGATGTTCTTTGTAATTTTCCTTTTTTCGTTTTATATATACTGTTTCTATTAATTTTATTTAATACTTTTTTTATTCATTTTAAAATTTAATTAAAAATTAATTTTTAAAAAACACTCTACCAACCCATCAAAATTTCATCCACTAAAGTTTAAAAAAGATGTATTTGAACTTGGATAAATTAATAAAAAATTTTTTATTAACGATAAAAAAAATTTTGGAACAAGATAAATATATATATATTATATATATATAGGGAAAAGGGGTGAACAAACGAAAAAGGGGTTTAACCCCTTTTTTTTTTCCCAAAATTTAATTAAAAAAGAAACGATTGCATTCAACTCCCATTAAATGCGTGGGGTTTTTAAAAGGAAAAATAAATTTGAAATTTTAATCATTGTTCCTCATCTTTATGTTAATTCAGGTGAAGATCTAATACATTATTAAAGGGGAAAAGGGGTTCAAAGAAGCATGGGGTGGAAAGTAATTGATTCAAACTCAAAATGATTACAAACAGGTGTTGGCAATTTTTTTTTTTTTTTATAAAATTTAAAACCCTAGAAAGGTTACAGGGTAGGGAAACAATACCAGTTAAAGAGAAAGGGGTAAATTTTATTTTTCAGATGAACAAAATATAACCCCCTCACGACAACCCCAAAAAACCCAAACCCTTAAATCCAAAAAGTAGGGTTTTTGGGGCCAATTCAATGTAACTATCCCACAGCTTTTTGAAATTTTCCCTTTTCTCTATATGATCTATCACCCTTAAGACTTTTTTAACATTATTCAGCAGTGACATTCATCGTTTTAAATTCCCTTCATATGTAATATTGACACAAGAAACCCCGGGTTGAAAAAAACAAAACGGGTTAAAAGAGGACAAACCTCGCCTATGGTTTATTGTTGAAACTTAAACGAAGCAGAATACTCGATCAGAAAGCTCTGTGTGGATATGCCAATTTCATTATGGATTCTCCATCATTTAAGAACAGCAAGCAATAAATTTGAAATTTTCGATAAATACAAAACATGCATAATATATATGAAAATCCCAAAAATTGCCACCTTTTTGTTATTTCATGATGAGGTATATATATATACTGTTTATATACCGTAAAATCCGGTGTATAATGCGCACTTTCAACACAAAAAATAAAATCGCAACTTAAGAGTGTGCGTTATACGCCGAGTATAAAAAAGCTATATATAGATTTAAAAATAAAAAAAAGAGATGAGTATAAAATAAAAAATTACTTCTATATGAATAGGAATACTGTTTATTCAAAAGAAATGACTTCCTCTGATGAACTAAAAAGGAAAAAAGAGTTGTAATTTTAGAAATATACTATTTTTTCAAAAATCTGGGGTAACACCTCAAATAAATGACTTCAAAACTTAACAGCAATGTATACTAATGGTTCAGATTTCTTCGTAAAAAAGAGGTGCGCGTTATACGGTGAATATACCTAAAAATTACAAAATTCAGCTTGAAAGTATAAGTGCGTTATACGCTAATTTTACGATATGTATAAATTAATCATATCTATGTCCTTACATTAAGAATACGATTGTATTAAAAAAAAGAAAACCTGTAAACTATTGCCTCTTGATATAAAAATGACCGATTTTCTAATTAATAAATTTTCATAATCTCTTAAAATTGAAGTAGAAAGATTTTCTTCACTTCTCAACCGAATAACCAAGTGGACTTCCGCAAAACCAATTTTCAGTGGATCTCTACTCCGTAAAATAAACATGCGAGCCAAATTTCAAGTTTAAATCTAATAAAATAAAAACGGAATTTTTATTATCAACCCAGTTGAGAGTCCATTTCCAAAAGAAACCGTTTTTAGCTGATTTCAATTCAACAAAAGAACAAAGCAAACTAAATTCCATTATTATAGTCCTAGTAGTTTGAAAACGTTAAATTTTTGTCAATACACCGAAGTAACATCTGGCTCATCCCTAGAATCGATTTCTGTTAAATGCATTCTTAGTGGAAATCTCTCCTTGACCCCTCACAAGATTATTTTTACAGAACTCTTTGTTAAAGGAACTCTATATTCCATGAAAGGAACATGCATACCATTTTTCAAGCAAGTTCGTCTAATAGTTTAAAAATGGAAATAATTTTCTATAACTCAACTTAAATCTCTGCAACGCCACTTGAATGTTAATCTTCACAAAACCCATTTTATAGCTGGTCTTTACTCTATGAAAGGAGTCTGCTTTTTAAATTTCAAGACTGCACGTGTAATAGTTTAAGGCCTCACAGAACTCTTAAATTGCAAACTTTTCAATTTTTTGAAAAACAGAATATATGTTAAAGCCTCAACATTTCTGAGTATTTTAATACCAAAATTGTGTTGATACTGTAAAAACTTCCAAAATTATTGATAAATAACTATTGAAACTTAAACAAAAACCCTATCTCTTTCTTATTTTTAACTTTCTTTTTCTCAAAACAAAAAATTTTAGCTTCCGCGCAGGATTTCTTAGAAACTATTTAAAATATTAGTTTGAAATTTCATACACGTGTTCAAAATAAAGCTCTTCATAACTTATACATCAATTTTCAAAAAACGTTTTATTAAATTTTTTTTTATTTGAATTTCAATCAATTTTTTTCTTAAAATTTTCGTTATAATTGTATTTAAATAATATATTGTTTTCTCTAAATTTCTTAAAAGTAAGTATAATTTCAAAAGCGAGCATTTTTATACCAAGTAAAACTAATTTTATAAATTTTTATCAATTTTGTACTTCAGAATCCTGCGCGGTGTAAAATACTGATTTTCATATTTTTGAAAAATTATCCAATTTATATTTCTTTATAACTTTTTAAATTTTATCTCAAATTCTCTGAAAATTTTAGAGATAACGTAAATATATATGATTATCAAGTAGGAAAGATTTCAAATTAATGTTTTGTATTATTGCTATGTTACATTGGTTTGAAGAAGGATGTTACTTTCGAGCGCACTGATATCGGTTAAGATCATGTGACCCATTAAAAATGGAAATAATTACTCTATAAAGCCCCTTAAGCCCCCGCAACTCAACTTGGGTGACAATTTTCATAAAACCATTTGGTAACAGATCTCTACTCCATGAAAGGAATCTGCTTACCAAATTTCAAGACCGGACGTCGAATAGTTTTAAAGCGGAAATAATTATCTATAACGCCCCTTAAGTCCCCGCAACGCCACTTAGTAGTAGATTTTCACAAAGCATTTCTGTAGCGGGTCTCTACTCAATGAAAGGAACAAGGGCCCCGAATTTCAAATCTGTATGTGTAATAGTCCCTTAGATATCGTGATTAGTGAGTAATTCGCTTGTCTCCTTTATATAGAGAGATAAGACATAATATTACGATAAAAGAGTAAACATAAATTTAATGTTATTCTACAAAAACTCGACAGAATACAACAACATTTTTCTACATATTCTCTTTCAGTATTTTAACTAAGCAGACAATTTTCTTTTTCATAGACTTCATTTTTCTACAAAATCCTTAAAACGAAAGTGACGATTAAAAGTTATTTTTATGATGCAACTCAATTAAGTGTACTTTTTTTTATTTTGTGACATGAGTTTAACTGTCCATTTTTTTATGGATTGAGTGGCAACAATTACTACAAATAAAAATTAGTTATTGGTCGAGAATCTCATTTTTAATTTTTGAAGTCAATGAAGAATAATACCGTAGTTGGAAAAATTCTTATTTCATGTGATATAAATAAAAATATTTTTCCGCAAATAGACAACGAGGTATGCGCTTTATATTTTTCCATGCATATTTATAAATTTCGAACTTGTTCGATAGTATATTTTACTTGTATTATTATTTCATAATTTAACATTTAGTTTGAACCAGCTTTCAGAATTTAGGAATTAGTTTTATCTTACAATTGACTTTTGGGTAACTATTATAGTTTTAGGTGGAACACGTTCCATTTCTCTTTTAAATGGAAATATTTTTTTTTCTACATAGAATCTAATAAAAATGCAGTTCTTTATAACGAGAGGGGTTGTTCATTTGTTAAGGATGACACAATTACCAAAAGTTTTAAGATGTTTGAATTAAAATTTGATAACAATGGTATTCTTCTGTAATAATATAAAATAATAATTTGATGAGAAAATATTTTTTCCAATGAATTGGGAATGGAAGCAACTGAGCACTTGCAGACAAGGCATTTTCCCGAGAATGGTAGCCATTTCATTGGTGGCACCATCTAAAGGCGACTTCCGCTAACAAATTATGATTTTTTAATTTTATTCAATTTAAATTATTTTCAGATGCTGAATATTGCTGAGATTTCATTTTTCTGAGAGTGCTAGAACCAAATTGATACTCAAAAGATCTTTAACATGTCACATAATCATATGGCATGCTTGTTCACGATTTTCGCATCCAGAAAATCTATCGACTACAACCTGGATCGAACCCGTAACCTTACCCTTAAAAAGCGGGCACGCTAATCCTAAGTAACTGGAGCCAATTGATGATGAATTATGATAGATAACATCTAAAAATGATGTTTTAAAGTATTGCAACTCAAAGGAATATAAAATATTTTTATAAAACTCATTTAGTTAAAATAATGTGTGGTATCTCTTATCATAAGTGATGCCTGATTATGTTGCAATATAAATAACAAAATAGTCGAGAGAAATAAATTAGTAAATAATAGAAGAAAAGGGCAGGCTATGACACGACTACCCTCCGTCAGAACGTCAGAATGAAGAATGGTAGTCGCTTATATATCAATCTTGGTCCTGGTAAGAAACCAAAGGATTAAAAAAAAAACAATAATTAGTGTTTCTTATTGTGAAATTCTTGATGCATATTGTAATTATATGCATAAAGATTTTAAATCAATCCTCCAAGTGCATACGGTTTTGAGATATTTTTTATATAAAATCGCGAGATATTTTTATTCAGTACAATAATAGTGTAAAGTAATAAAATCGTGTACCTCAAAATTGTTTAGAAAAAAAAAGGAAAACATAAGGAAAAAAGAAAAAAATCACGACAAGTACGTTACTCATTTTTGGAGGTTTAAGTATCAATCACTTCTATCTAAAAATATTTTTTTATCGCTGTTGCATTTGCAAAAGTTTTTTTCTTAAGTTATGTTATAAAAACACATCATAGACAGAAATGAATTCCAAATTTTTTGCATTTTCTGTAGGAGTACATTAAAACTTATTTATAGCGACAGTGTTTTCTTACACACCATAAACTCTATTTCTATCCATATATATTATTTAGAAAAAATTGGTACTCTTCCGTATTGCCGGCACAAAACTCGCCAAGTTGGAGTTATTGGCGAGAACACACAATATACACATAAAAAATACTAAACGCGTATAACGTGCCCCTATACATCCAAGTTTTTGTTTTGTTTTTTTTTTAAATTTTTAGGTATATTCACATTATAACGCGCACCTATTTCTATGAAGCAACCTGAAATGTACAATGCTATTATGTTTCGAAGTCATTTATTTGAGATGATATCCCAGGAATTTAAAAAAAAAAAACAGTATATTCCTAGAACTACAATCTTTTTTAAATCTATAGTACCGTAAAAAAATTAATAAATTTTTTTTTTTTTTTTTTTTGGTATTTTCTTGTGGATATCATTAAAATTCCACCAAATTTCAGATCTGTTAACAAATTGGTTTTTAAGATATATTTTAAGTTTTATGGACTATTGTTTTGGTTTCGGCTTCATTTTAAAACATTTTTCCAATGTTAAATTGAAGTAACTAAAAATATTTTTGTGCACAATCAATTCTTTTAGTGTGAAATGTTGATAAAAATTCCAATTTTCATTACTAAAATCATTTCTGCCTTATGATGATTTGAGTTTTTTAACTTATTTAATTAATTAAAATTTATTTCAAGGACAATTTTTGATTTAAGAAATAGTTTGTATAACTCAGAAGCTTTATTATTATTTTTTTTCCTGTTGAGAAAATGTCATGGCCTCATCTCAGATTGCTGCGAACACTATTTTGAAGAAAAAGAAATACTACTGATGTATCTAAAAATAATTCATCAGCTGATACTGTAAACAGATTTCCGAATACAAGTATTCAGAATTCAAGTATTGAAGATAAAACTGAATACTTCCTTGATGTACGAAACTATACTAGATTAAACATATTATAGTGCTATATTTTAGTATTTTGAAGTCGTGCAATAGGAGCTATAAAAAACTTCTTTAACTGCCCTTATTAAAACTGAAGAAAAATTAAATTTAATGAACAAACCTGGCAATTTTTAGCTTATGTTAGTATCATTATTATATTGTACATAAATGCTTTGGGTTTCTAAACTTTTGTGAAAATATTTGGTTAAGATTAAGCTGAGTAAACTGTCGTCACAAAAAAAACAGCTATCAATATTATGCAAAAATACATTTTGAATTACAAAAATTATTTTCAGTCATATTCATTTAAAATAGTGTTTTAATGTAGAAAATACATTTCAAAATATCATAATAAAAAATAGAGCTTTACAAGCATTATAAAATTTGGTTTTATGCCTTTACAAACTTTAAATGCGTTTTTCTCAGACATTTTATTTTGAAGGTATGAGTGTTTTCTAATCCCTAAGGCTTTTTTTTCCTGCTCATCATAGAGCCTTGAAATTTTTTGTATATACTTCCAAACGTATATTCTATAAAATTTAGAATGGATTTAGGGCTGATATCTCTAGTTATTAAAAAAATGCTTAAGTTACTATTTTAAAAATTTTCGTGTTTTTTCCATTTTATTCTGGAAAAATAATTATTAAAAAATCATCAAGGGAATAGATTTTCAAATACATACTAACTTTTGTTCGTAATAATAAAAGAAACATAAATAACTTAAAATGATTTAAAAAATTTTAAATTGATCATTTTATAAGAGTTTGAAAAAACTCTAAGAAATCTTAACTTTTTAAAATTGTGAAACAATGGTTGGTCTAACTGACTTTTTACTTTCAGAATCAACTTAATAATATAATCTTAATATAAAACATAAATTATTTTTACTGTTATAGTCTCCAAATTTACTGAGGGTTCTTGTAATAAGTTCATTAGGGTCATGATTGCTTTTAAATAAACGATATTCCGATCTATGAAAGTCAATTTTTATGCCCATACTCTTTTTCTATTCTGTAAGCTATTACTTTTATACCCGGCAAAAAAACAAAAAAACAAAAACACTAGTCAATTTCAGTCTTATTTTTTGTGTCACAAGTGCGCGTTATATGCCGGTTTTTACGGTAATAAAGATTAGTTCTCATTAGTCTTTCATCCGTTTTTGTATTTTGAAAACTACGTTAATGATAAGAAAATACCACAACTTGTATTGAAACTGTGGTGTATAAAGATTAACAGCATAAATATTCTGTTTAGTGTCAATTGTGACATTTTTGGCGACTTAATCACCCACGCTGTTGAAACGGAAAAGTAACAAAAAATGTTTTTCGAAAGATTTATTTATTATATTGATTTCACTTAGCTGAAGGAAATATTTAAAATTTACATAACTTCAAAGATTTACAAAATTAAAGTGTTAAGAAGAATTTTTTTCTGTCACATCCTGCATCTATACTCATATCATTAAGGATATAAACATTTTTTTTTTTATTTTGGAAAATCTTATCACATATGTACAATATTTTGCTCTTACATTTCAATTTAAATCAAATATCTTCAAACCCGGAAAGCCTACGAAGCTTTGGTCCTAAGAATTAATTCATTTTATTTTATTAATTGAATTAATTGTAATCTTTCCCCAAGATTATACTTATTCGAAAATTTTCAAAATATTAATAATTTTAAATTTACATGCAACCTTTAATACGTAATGTTATCATTTTTATTCTATTACTTCTTATATCGAATATATAATTTTTTCTGGCAATTTTTCTTCTTCTGTTGTAATTTTATATTGTAAGAATGACATATTAAAATAAAGCAAAAAGATTCTCAGCAACTGGATGAAAATCCCTTTTATATCCATAAATATTTATCGAAAAAATTTAAATTCTCAATTTATGTAGTTGCCTTCAGAAATAATTACTTCTATGACTTCAACAAATAATTTATGGGAAAAAGATTGATTTGGGAAGTAAAATAAGAAGCATAAAAATAAACATTATTTTTTTTTTTAATTTCCACAATAGTTGAAATTTTAATTAATCAAAATAAGAATTATAACTAGAAATTTAAAAGAAATTTCAACCATGCAGTCTTCTTTAAACAAGCAATTAATTATTCGTAGCCATATCTAAAATGTATATTTTGTAGTAATTTCAATCGAAATAAGTCTTTGAAATACAAAAATTCTCAAACAAAAAAGTGATATATATTTCATAAAAATGTGAAATCTTAATTTTTCAAAATCTACTCTTGTTTTTAAAATTACGTAACATATCTGTGACAACAAAATTATGCAATCTTAAATATATTCTAGAAATATTTTAATTCTTAAATGTCATGAATTGAAAAGAAAATAATAATAATATCAATAATAAGCAACCACAAAGAAAATTATATCTTAATTTTGATGCAGTCCAATATTACAAATCACTTGTTATACCATACATAAATATAAATACAAAGATATTTTTATACTCGCATTGATTCTACTATGGGCAGAGGTAATACATTTACCATTTCATTTTTTAATTATATCTTTTATTAATTAATATAATTAAAAATATTAAGTTATTTATTCAATTAATTATTAATGTTACATGTAGCCATAATGCAATACGATAAAAAAGTGGGTAATAATAAGTTTCCCCTTGTATCTTTTATTTAATCAAGTTTTAATACTTGTAGTTCAAAAAATATAGTAAAAATATAAATAACGCGTTAATAGGAATGTTTTAATTAAACCTCCTTTACAAAATATATCATAGAAATATAGAAACAACATGCTGAATATCACGGCTTTTTATTTAGTAAAAAAAATGAAAATGAGTGATAATTTTTTTATCACATCAGAGTCATATCATTCTGCCATACATTGTTCTGAAATACATAAATAAAAAAATGGACTGCCTATTTTTTTCGGCATTTCAAGAACAAATAAAGTGTTCTGTTATAGAAGAAGGATCCATTATAGTTTCCAACTTATATATATATATATATATATATGTATATATTTTTGCTCAAAACATAAGAAAGTCATACTAATATCGAATATACGTTAATTAAAAGTGCTCAGGGAAAATATGTTTGCTTTTAGTAAATAAAAAGACAATAAATAAATACTGTGTAGAATGGATAAATTTTTGAAGTAAATAAAATGCATTTTTACACCACCACATTTCTGAGAGTTGAGCTATAGTTGAAGTAAAAAATAATTTAGTTTGAGCTGTAAAAGAATATATTAACTCGCAAAATTAAAATAATTACAAAATAAATTGTTGTTAATTATTTTTCGCAGAAACTAATTACAGTTTTAATTTGTTTTTGAGTGAAGTTATACATGAGCAAAGATTTAATAAAACGCTTGGCTTTAAAAAAATCTAAATAAAATAGAATGAATGTTATTAAAAGGAGAATTTTCTCGTATCTGTATCCAAATATAACACAATACTGGTAGTAATGGAAAAAAATATATCGTTTATTTCTTGTGGAAATTGTATTCATTATAAAATCTTTTATTCTTCTTGCATTAAAAACTATATTTCTTAAATATATTTTTTCATAAAATTAAAAAACAATATCATATTTTAATTTTACTTATTCGTTTTAAATCATTATTATATAAAGCTCTAAACTAAAATACGATATTAGAAAATAATTGACAGTTTTATTAAAAAGCGTATTTGCTTTTAATTTTGGTAAAAATAAAAGAAAAATATAAGAATGGTATTCTTTATAAAACGCTACATATAAAATTTGTATAATCTCTACCATTTTTATAAATTCTATTAAGGCACAAACTTTATTTATTTGAAAAATGTATTGAGTTTCAAATTATTACTTTCAAATACTCTCTTCTCTTTTGATGTTTCCCAACTCTAAAGTAAATCCCGCCTCCTAGCTTTCATGAAGTTTTCATGCATAAAATAATTTTATATTAGTGCATTTATTACTAACAGTATTAAATGATTCTGATTCAATATCAAGTGTGTCAGGCTTCTAATTTATTGAATTTTGTATACCTTGAAGATACAAAGCTTTTATTATTCATTTATATATATGTGTGCAAGTGTGTGTGTTTTCACGTTATTTTCAATATTTATAATAATGTATAGTTGTTTTCTCATTTTTCAATAATTGCGATTATTCAATCACAACTTCTACTCACTTTTTCAGTTTATATACTTCATTCATTAGTTTAGGTTTTCGATTTAATACTGTAGGAGTTCTCATAAGCCGTAGGCCGTATTTATAGAATCATATTTAATAATTTTGGGCCAATATTAATACTCACTAAAACAGCTTCTATTAAATCTGTAAAACAAGCAACCATAGAAAAAATATCAAATCCTCAAAAAATATGTATAGTTAAATTTATATAAGATGCAATTATTTTTTTAAATGATACATTTTTGCTTTACATTATTTATTTTTCAAAAAAATCTGTATTTGCTGTCTCGGTCAGTGTAAACATAAAATATTAAATATACTTTTAAATATTTGAAAAAGGATTTAATACAATATGCCTAACTGAGTCGAAATGAAAATGATTTATGCCTTTCTTTCTGCCGTTTCTTACTAATAAATCATTTCCGTTGTTATATGAAATGTTGTAATATATATATATATATATATATGTAAGGATAATTAAATTAGATTAAAAATTAAATTCTCTATCTAGCACTTAACTCATCTTTTTCCTTACCTCTTGAAGTATCAAACTAATCACCCATTTATTTCTTCCGAACATATTGTCTAGCCAATAAACATGTCTAATTCCAGATCTTTACATTTAATAGCCCTATATGTCAGCATTAACTTTCAAGAGCACTTATAAACGCCGCGATCGGTGTCTTAAGTGTTTAGCCCACTTAAGATTTTTCGGTGAAGTTCTTTTCCTCTCTACATTTTTGCGTCAGATGATGTCTAACTTTGATCAAATAAAGTTCCTTTTTTTTTTTTGAAAAAACTAAGTCTGTTTCTGACTCTAAAATCATGTCATAATATATATATATATAAACTTCTGGAAACATAGTTCTGCATTATAGATTCTGATGAACTACGTATTACAATATGTAAATATAATTACTTAAATTCCTTATAAAAATTTATTCTATGTATAATCTTCATGTGGCAAGAAGTACTAATATTATTTGCAATCCTTGTGATTAACAAAGGTGTTTCCTCTATTTAAAAATTTTAACAATCCACGTGTATCATTTATAAAACACTTTATCTATTACCGATACTTCTAAATCATCCATGAGAACTTACTCGTTCCCACAAGCTGAAAAACAAAGCTCTTCCTTATATAGTCCTCCGAAGAATCTTCAACCTTCCCCAAACACTCTAGAGGTGTGGTCACTGAAACAAAAGACTCCCTTTGAACTGAAGTCCATCCTTTCACATGATGAACAGCGTCCATTCGGAGGACACAAAAACAATGACCGAATCCTCCGTGTGTGGCGCCCTAAAGAAACATGACCGTCCACCCCCACCCTTATCGTCTGCTAGTAAATAAGTGGCCAGGACTGCAGCAGAAGAAGCAACCCCTTGTGATCAATGGCCTGACAAGAGAATGTGGACTATCCCAGCAAAGAAGGCCACTGTCTCTCTCTCTAGTACGTTAGGAGGCATTTGTTTCTGGATGGGGACCATTTTTTTTCGCCACCGTCTTTTTCTTTTTCATTCTTGTTCTGTTCTTTTTTTCTCTTGTCTTCTGCCGAGAAGAGGAAACATTTGCTAAATGACTCATTGTGGATTTTGGCCCCTTTGTCCAAACACATTGGTTCCTTCACTAATCACCCTCTGGTTGCCAGATAAAGACAGGTTTTCGCCTTCAGTGAGTTCCGGTTCTGTTTTTTTTTTACCCCTTTCTTTTTTTTGCTTTTTGTATATGCCTATGAGCACGTGTCACTTCTTTAACAGTCTTTTAGGCGGAAGGTATAGGATAGTGGCCGCGTGGGTAACGTTATTAACGAGTCTTGTTGGAGAAGATTAAAAGTGTCTCCTTTTAGCAGACAGTTTTTTTTATCTGTCATTTTTGTGCTCCTTTCCATATTACTGTATGAGGCAGAAGTTAGTAAAGATGTTATTCCTCTCACAAAATAGAACTTAGCGTCTGATAAATGATGGAATGCCTCTTCATAAATCATATCCTTTGCAAACGAGAAAAAGTTAAGTAATTGGTCAATTGTTCATGTCAAAGTAAGTGTATGAGTATAATAGAGTGGCCATGATTAATAGAAACTAATAAATGACAGGAATTATAAGAGATTATTGGAAAAATTGTCTACGTTATCACTTTCGGAGCTAGGAAAATTTGTGTTTGGAATTTTTTTTATTTTTTAAATGTCATATATGGTATCTTTTTTTAAATGTAAAATTCAAATTTTCTTTTAATTGTACGAGGGTGGTCTGAAAAGTTTCCGATCTCAACGTGAAGATAGCGGCACTTGTAAAAAAAACTAGTGAATTTCGTTGTTCATCTGTTGACAGTTACTCACTCAAGTTTTAGCCATTTTGGACGCGCAGTTGTTATGAAACAGTCTTCTGAGTGAGTTGATGGGAGTGTTTTTGTGAAAATGGACAAAAACGAGTATTGAGTTGGCATGAAATACTTTTTTAAAAGGCAATAGGCCTACGCAGATCAAGGAAGGGTTGGATTTCGTGTATGGGACTCAGCACCATCATTTACCACAATGAAATTTTGGGCAGCTGAATTTAAACGTTGACGTAAGAGTTTGAAAGACGTTGAACGTTCGAGACGTCCAAATACTGCAACTACCGACGAAAACATCTCTAAAGTTCACCGAAAGATGCTAGACGACCGCCGAATTAAAGTGAGAGAGATAGCAAAATTATGAACATGTTAAAAGAACGTGTTTGTCACATATTAAATCAACACATTTAGGCTTGAGAAAGCTGTCCGCGCATTGGGGGCCGCGTTTGCTCACGTTAGACCAAAAACGTGTTCGAATGAACATTTCAAACTGTAGATGAAACTTGGATACACCATTATACGCCCGAAACAAAAATACAGTCCAAGGAATGAACTGCAAAGGGGGGAACCAGCTCCAATGAAAGTAAAAACTGTTTTTTCGGCTGGAAAATTGATAGCAACTGTTTTTTGGGGTAGCCATGTAGTTATTTTAATCGATTATCTTCAAAAAGGAAAACCCCTTAAAGGAACATACTAAGCATCATTACTTGACAAGCTGAAGGCAGATTTACAGAAAAAGAAAATCCTGTTTCACCCAGACAACGCACCGTCTCACACCTCAGCGGTTGCCATGGCAAAAATCCACGAATTGCGGTTTTAATTGCTTGATCATCCGTCGTACTCACTAGATCTAGCCCCAAGAAACTTCGTTTTGTTCCCTCATTTAAAAATTGCGCTCGGAGGGCAGATATTTTCTTTAAATGGAGAGGCAATCACCTTCGAGAACAATTATTTTGTAGAGAAAAATGCAGAGTACTATTTGGACGGGTTGCAGAAATAGAAGCATTGCTGGGAGAAGTGTGTAGTTACAAGGAGACTATGTTGAAAAATTTAAAAAATCGGAAAAAGTGTCTTGAATCTTTGTTAGGTCAGAAACTTTTCAGACCACCCTCGTATGATGGTCTCTGTAAGGTAGGTCTTATGACAGATTTGGCTGGACGTGGCGCTGTTATTTTAATAACAAAAAAGAACTTCGAAAGAGATGAAAGATAGAATGGGACTTATATGTATTGGAAAACTTAGTGCTGAAACTATATGTTACATTAGTATAAGCTATATTTTCTTAAATCTTTTGTCCTAATAAAGATATGCCCAGTTAAAATGTTAGAGTTTATTTATTTGTTTCATGATAAATAACATTGAAGCTGAGAAATTTATTATCTCTTTAATTTTAACTTACAACCCATGACGAAATATTCAGGTTCTTTTTTCTATTTATCGAACAAAAGTTTGCTTAGATTCATTTTTTTAAACAAAATTACAGTTTCTACAGATTAAGATTCTTTAAGTTTCGTTTATGCAAGTGCAATAACTGAGCAACGTTAACAAAATAATTTTGAAAGTTAGGGTATGAAATTATAATAGGCCAAATACTTCCAAAAATTAAAAAGCTGTTCCCGCGATATGATGTTAATTATGAAAATGTTTACTTCAAATATTTATTTTCTGATGAATAATCAGTTTTAGAGAACTTCTACAAAAAGGGCATAATGATAATGGAATTTATAAAAAGACTTGAATAAAATGAAGTTTATTTTAATATTCTAATATTTTCAATTGCTTTAAAATAACAGAGTAATCAAACTTGATTTAATAATCAATAAACTTTAAGTTTGATATTGAAAAACAACAACAATGTTAAGGGATGTGGAAAATCTTGTTAATAGTCAGAAATCAGAGAAATTCTTAGAACTGCTCTCCTTTCATATTAAAAATCAATTATTATTTATGAGCTTATTTTTTCAACTTTTCTCTCGAGTGAAAAAAGATGAAGCTGGTCATAGAATTTAAATAATTCTTTAGTTGCAGTAAATTTAACAGAAAGATCAGCTTTTTTATCAATTTCCTTGATGATTCCAACTAACTAAGCTAAGCATAAAATTGTTTATCTTAAGTTCATAGTTTTCTCGGAAAAGCTATTTTTGTGAGGAGGATATATTACTATAGAAATATACATGCATGTAAAAATTGCTTGTATTTTCTTAGATCTCATTTTCGGATTTTTTCAGAAATGGTGGCATTATTGATTCTATCCTTTTATTTTTATATAAAATGCAAATTCCATGAAATAAAGTAATGCAATACCTGGAAGATATTGCATTGTTTACAGCTTTTTATAAAATTTTATTCGTCTAGAAAATTTTCAAGTATTCAAAATGAATTTGTTAAAAAATAAAAATAGTTGCTCTAGAAAACCTTTTTAAAAATAACAAATATATAAAATACTTTTCTATTTATTTTTACAAAACTAAGGGAACTTATAAAAATATCAGTAGGTACTGGTTCTGGAAAACATTCTTGAAATATTACAACTGCGACTATTTTACAAACGATTAAAAAATTGAAATATTTCGTATAGAATATAATTCATCAGTAATAAAAAGATGAACATAAAAGCAAACAAACGGGAAAATAAAATTCGTAAATATTGAATCTTAAGTTTTAATGACAGCTGTAATTATAATTAAATATTTGAATCTTGTTAAATCAATTGCTGTTTTCTGTAAGGAAAGTTATTATATGAGAAGTTTTTAAATTAATATTTCTACTTAAATTTCGCGACTGTATATGATTTATGTATTATATTTCAAATTTATATTACCTCAGTGTAGGGCGATGCCACGGAATCTGTCAAGAGCTCAAATGTCCTCCCATTGTAAGTGGTAGTTAGAGAGAGGAGTGACAGCTCAGGTGTCGTCCCTGTCACTTGACCATGGTGGAAAAATAAGGAGGTCCGTCGACAAAGCCCCGTGTGGCTTTGAACAGTGCGATGTTAATTTCACTCACTAAAACTACATATGCCAGCTACTGGTGTTTGTAAATGGACTTGTTATGATAATATTCTTAGCGTCAATCAACAAGCTCTGAGTTTCTTATCTTAATAAAATAAACATAATACGTTTTTTGTATTGAAATTCATGAGCCGTGAAATGCACAGTTCCGAGATATAACTGATATATATATATATATATATATATATATATATATGATGAATCCCTAACCCTTCACGTGTCAGTTGGGCAACCGCTACCAGGAAAACTCAACCTACCTTCCGCATAAGAACTTGATCTACTTTCACCGGACTTAAAAAAGCATGTGTACTAACAACTCACTGCTGCTGATCAAAAGGATAAAGAGATCTCGTCTTGTCATGGCTTGGAGTACAGACGATTTTGCTGAAACTTGGAATAAAATATAATATGATAAACGGCTGCACATAGCATTTCCCTGTCAATCTTTAAGAATTACTCCAATACATGATATATATATATATATATATATATATATGTATGTGTGTATGTATATTATATATATCATATTACATATATATATGTATGTATATTATTTATATATATAGTATAATAAAGTAAAAGTGAAGAAGTACTAGAACCTACAGTGCTAAAGAAGGAAGAAAATGGAATTCACCAGACACAACATGTGTAGATACAAAAAAGTCTTTGGACTAAACTGGAGACATATAATGATTTCTCAAGCTGTCGTTGAATTAGGGGCTAGTGATTTAGGGTTAGCAATACTTTTATGGATCCGACCTCCCCGCACAGTGCAAAATTACTAAGTATATATATATGAAGTAGGATTCAAAAGTTCCAGGAATGAGTCTGTAATCTAAAAGTATTACTAATTAAATTACGAAACACGTTCTTTCTTTTGAAATAAGCCCCTTCAGCAACAACAACACGCGTATTTCATCGCTTGTAAAAGTATTTGAAAAATTTCTGTAGTCCATTTTAGCCACATGTCCTTAATTGCCTGTGATGCACTTTTAAATTCATCTGCCGATTGAATCGACGTCCCTGACAGCGTCGTGCCAGTTTCTGAAATATTCCCCAAAGTCACAGAAGACCAACAGGAGCATGCAGGAAGGATGTGGCAAAAAGAATTGTTTTCGTTTTCGCCCAGACGTTATTTGAAGCTTGTTCGCATACCACCGCAGAAACCTTTCAAAGTTCTCTACGGTGTGAGGAGGGTCTTCGTGGATCGTCCAGAGTTCCATGTCTTAAGAACTTCCCTGCTTTCCTGAAACGCCGATGCCACTCCAAAATCCTGCCTTCCTTTGAATAATGTGTATCACTGTTGTACATATGCCCAACATTTAAAGCTGGGGCCCCCGCAGTATCTACCAAATTGATATTCATTCTCTTAATGTACAAACGTCATTTCCAAATTTAATATCTTACTCTAATGTACAAACGTCATTTCTTTCAATCGCTGGTTGTTAAATGTATTCCTTCTATTAAAGTACAATGGTCGCGGTGAGTCACCGACCATTTGACTTAGGAAAATCACTTTTTTAAAATGGGAAAAAAAAACGCAGTAACTCAGAACCGTTATTGTAATCACTCTTACTGCAAAATGTTTTCACGTTATAGGCTCAGTCCGCGAACTTTTGAACCCTACACCGTATAATGCAAAATCATTGTCCCCGTCGATGGAGTCATTAATGAATAGTTTCAAAATGACGATTGTTCTGGAACGCTTGACATGCAATGCATAACGGAGAGACATATCTCCGGTCAGGATCAACCAGATATTAAGAGAAATGCCTTTAATACAGAAAAAAAAGAAGCCAAAAACAAATTGTATGGGAAATTTTATTCTTCGAAATGGAATGAAGGACATGCAAAACATGATTCAGGCCAGCAAATTGGCTGTATATAATTGACAAAAACTGGTTGCTTAGAACGAATACAGAATATTTAATATGGTTTGTGTTCCCACCCGAACTGCAAAAATTACCGCAAACCTGTTTAGCACGGAGAGGATGAGATTATCAAAGAGATTTACAGAAGTACTGACCTTCTCTTCTAGGAGTGCAATCTTTATGTCCCGGACTGTAAACGAAGACAATGATCTGGCTTAATGCGTCATACGAATTAGATCCAAGTGTGCTAGATAATATTTAGGTCAGATCATGCTGGCGACTTCATTCGCTGTATTGTTTCAACTTCAAAAAAGTTCTCTACATGATGAGCTGTATGATTTCTAGCATCATCCCTCCATTAAAAGAAGGGATCTCGTTTGCATACGTTTGAGCCATCAAATTACCATTGCAAATGATATGCAGGTTAGTACATCCACCTATACTGATACCAACCCCTGCCATCAAACCACCTAGTCTGTAATATGATCTTTCCTGAACGAATTTTTCTTTATTTCAATTGCCCCTTTCTCGCCATACTAAAACAGGTCTGTTGTCATACTCTAAATTGAATCCAGACTCGTCTACAAACAGCCCTTTTGACTCCAATCACTTTGCATCCAATCTCGATGTTTAGCAGCACCATTTTTTTCATGCTCAGTGCACTGCTGCCCATATGAATATACCGAAAACACACTATTGGCCTACATACATACAGGCCATCCGCATTAAACCCATTTGGGAATGTTTGGCTTGGAGACCTTCGTCATAAGCTGCTGTAAAAAGAAACTGGTTCTCGGAACCAGCCTCCTCGAATTCGTTTTTCTGCCTCTGGAAGAAAACTGTTGCAGAGCGATATATCGGTCTGTACTGCTGTGGTAACCCGTGGACAACCTTTGTACTTGTTGACATTGAACATACTCTGTTTCAAAGAATCGATTCCGCTGTAGTCTTACAGTGACACTTCAACAATATCCTCGCCACATTTCTGTGTAGTTTGCCGGGACCCCGGCCCCTGATAATACAGCAAGCAAGCTATAAATTCGAGTAGAGCACGATTTTGTGACATTTTCCAGTCTACGTTTTTCGCAAAAAAGAATAACCTAAAAAAATGAATTTCACCTCTGAGATAACGTAAAAATCGAACAACTTTTACGAAATCACTATTTCTGCGCATTTCCTTTTTTCTAGGTTTTGAACTCATGCATGCTGATTTGCGTATGGTTATCTTTGTTTGTTACATTTTAAAACTTTAGATGCTTAGCTCTTACGTTAGTTAGCAGAATAAATATTAGCGAAATTTCAATAAATCCATGTGATCCCATATTATTTTTGAGTAGTTTAAAAATTAACTTTTTGCTTTGAAGTTTATTTATTTAAAATAAATTGAAGAGAAGATTAATATCTTTTAAAGTGTATCACTGTAATCATTCAGCAATTTAAAGAGTAAAATGGTTGATCATGCCACCTATAGAGAAGTAAAGAGTACTGGGAATGCATGCTAAATTTTCAAATCACATCAAATGCATGTGTGATAGAGGGGAACACTTTTAAAGGTATCAATCGCATCATGAATGCCTCTCTCAAAGTTATGACTGTCAATCTTGCCATATACGGTGCCCTGTTGCATGGGCTGAAAAGAATATAAAGAACTCACTGGTGTGGCATTGTTCAGCTGGGTTATCATCTTGCGTGATAATATTCAAGCCCCGCCGGGGTTGTGGCGTGAAAATCATTGTGCCATGGCAATTTCTCACCGGAAAGTCCTCGGAGATTCCCCCTTACAGCCTGACCTCACCGTGTTAATGACCAGACCTTCGGACCACAACAGAAAGCCTTGAAATGGACTGATATTTGTCAATTTTATCAGAGAGAATCGTTAAAGGCTGGAAACGGGTTTCACCGCCAACACTGAATCTTCTTTTCACTCCAAGGCATCCTCTACATGTTGATCGCTGGGACACTGGTCACAACAGTGCTTCAAACTTTCTCAATATTGATGACCCAATTTTCAATCATAATTTTCTCGCGCCCGCTTCCATACAATATCAATGTATTGAATGCAATAATAATGTACTTTTAATGCTAAAGCTTATAACATGATTTTTAAACATAAACGTATTAGTTATCAATATAAGTATGAAAATTTGTGTATAATATTGCATATGACAAACCTATGGTTGTCACTTAGTAATTTTAAACTTGTTCTAACTTAGTATTGAGAAATTAGTTATCACATACATTTTAAAGTACTAATACTTTTATAAGTATATTATATCAGTGTAAATGTGTATTTAATTTTTTATTATATCAGAATGTATTTTGTTTTGGCTACCAGTAAATTAGTAATTTGTTAAATTCATTTCGACTCTACAAAATGCTCAAGTGCCCCTTCGTAGGTTCATTAGGCCCCTTAGAGAGGCGCGAGTCTCCCCACAGTTTGAGTAGAAACTTCACCTATTTATATGACTTTGTCTAGTCTATCTTTACGTATGCATTACTTCTTTCCTTTTGTATACTAATTTACATTAATAGTATTAAACCATTTATCAAACTGACTGTAGTAATGCCTTTCATTTGGCTACACTTATATTATTCGGCCTACAAAATGCGACGAAATTTCAAATTACAGAAAAACGGAAGAATTGTATTTAAAAAAAAAAATTCACAAGTTGTATAGTTCCATGAAGTAATACTGAATATAAAAGCATCTTCCTAAGAAAACATATTTTTGTTATGTAATTAAGTACCACTTGGTTTGCTTTCACACTGGCTATCTCTGAATAAAATTTTAATTGCTGACCGTTTAATGGGGATTCGCTTAATTTCTTTCTCTCTTTTAAATATTTGTTATTAAAATGAAGTTTTAGACGTAAGTACTTTCAACTTATTAAACAAATCTAATAATGGTACCAATTTGAAATTTTGAAATAATCATTTATAGATTACAAAAAGTACAGATTTGGATTTGGTATTTATTTATCTATTTTTAATTTCCTCCAACAAAGTAAGATTATTTCATAATATATTTTATCATTCTTTTTTCAATGTTTCATCTGAATTTTATATCCAGGATTGTGAATAATCCTTTATTTTTATTTTTACATTTTTAAATTACATGTATGTAGAGAGTATATAATTGTGTGTACCATGTTACAGTATTAAGCTTCATTTTCCAGTTGAGTAATTAAAACTTTTTCCGGCATGAAGCATTGTTAAGTGACTAGATGTGTTTGGTATTAAATATTTAAATATAATACATATGATTTTTAAAAAAGATGCAATAAAAATTTTAATTATTATTTCCCATAAAAACTTATCAAAAAGCAGTTTTTATCAAACTTATTCCACTCAAAAACATGTCAGCTAAATCATATATTCCAGTTTAAAAAAAAAATAAATGCACGCTTGAAGTAAAGTACCACAATCTTTTACTGTAATTATGTGAACTTTGTTTTTCGGCAGAGCAGCTATTACTTATCAGGTTTATCAATCTTTCTTTCACTTCAATCATACCCCTTTAAAATTAAAACATGATACACTGTACCAGAACTGTAATATTAAAAACACAGTAACGAGCTTCTCTACCACGCGCTTTTCTGCAAATCCACCTCATTTCACGCTACCCTTCTTCAGCACCTTAAACTCCATTCTTAAGACCTTTTTCATTTCCAGAGAGACATATTCATTGTCCATTCCGTCTAAGTATCTCTGCGTCTGGGAACTATCACGGAAGTCAACGGGCCCATACGAATACTTTATCCCATTTGGCATTTCATGAGGCCCATTCGTATTTCTTCTTTTTTTCTTTTTATTCTTTAGTTTCTTTGAGCCCATTGCAGCATTCTTGCGCACGTCATCTTGAGATACATTAAATTGCCGTGACAGGTAGATCTGTTACGCCTCATTTCTAGTAAAAATGCGATATTTAATCCTCTTTGACTTCTACTTTCCAAATCATCAACTCTGTTCAAAGAAAAATGGAATTCTTCTCCATTTTTTGACAGCCTCAAATATTTGTCTTCTTTTTTTCTCTAGGGTGTATATACTTTTTAATGATCACTCCTGAAAAATCTTTTTAACAGCATCACGCTACATTAAACTAACTGTCGGAAAAATGAATATGAGTTATGTAGAATGGTACCGAACACAAAATCTTCCACGGTGTATTTATTAGAAGAGTGAAATCAAGAAGAGGAAAAGGCGCAAGATGAAACACACACACAAATTTGCAGTAGAGAAACATTGCACAAGAAATATCAAATGTACTGTTTTCTTTTAGTATTGAGATGGACTGGAAATTTTAGAGATTCATTTTGTATCGTGATAAGAGTTCCTTCTATAAAACTCTGACTTTGCACGAAACTTTTCGGAAATGCAGGAGAGTGAGAAAAATTTGGAGTGTTCACCCCTTGGAGTATTTTCCTGCTGTGTATATCACAACTAGTACCTTTATATGAGTCACGTAAATGAAAGAATCTTACATAAGATTAATATATAAATTTTTAAACTGGAATATATCTGGGGATTACAGAAAATAACTCATTTGAACTTAATATATATTTAACTGAATTATTAGAAATTTATTAAGTCAGCGTTTCTCAAACTATGGGTTGAGGCATGATAACTCTATGAGAGGGGGCGCGAGTATATTGAAAAGTCTAAAACAAAATATTATTTTTAAGAAAAAAATATTAATTTCATTTGCGCGGCAAAACAAAATACATTCTGACGTATTAAAAAATAAAATACTGTTATAATAACTTACTCAGTGGCACGACAGCCCATGAGGGTTAAGGCCTACCATGCCCAACTCAGTATATGCGACCTTGGGCCCTGAAGTGCATGAGCAGATGCCCCGTGAGGTAGTCAGTTCCCACTTTAACGTGAATTGATATATTTACATAATTTATATATAAGAACAAGTTTAAAATTACTACTTTTGAATCCATATGGGCTTATCATATGGCAAAAAATTATAGACAAAAAATTGACACTTATCTTGATAATTTGTGTAATTAATATCTTAACTATGATTAAAAGTTACGCAGTTCGTCTCAATACCACCGTTTTCCCCATATAGGCGCATGTGATGTATGGGGGGGAAGAGAAAAGGAATATGTGAGCAACTCTCCAGTCAAGTAAATCTTTGCAAACACGTATCAAGGTCCTTTATTGATTCCAAATCCTTCTGAATAATTTTATGAATAGCAGTACACAGAAGAGATCGAATTTCACAAAGATGTATATATACGCCCGGGACAGTCAACGCTTTGGCTGAGCGAGATGTTTACAAACGCAAGTGGTACTTAAGAGGTTAAAGTCATATTGTAGCCTTAGTGTCAAAGCTTCGTATTATTGAATTAAGTACACTGTATTTGTATGGAGGGAGGATGCGATGAAATTTATGTTTGAATATTGGGTTGAAAATATTGAAAGTTTGAGAAGCACTGTATTAAGTTGATACAGATATGAGCAATATTTAAAACTGTCTCATTCATACAATTGTCCATATTTTTTCAAAATACCTAAATATAATACTGAATACTGAATAAATTGTTATAAATGTTAAATGGATAAGAATTTTATTTGCCAATAAATAATTTTAGAAAAAAAAAATATTTGAACGATTGAAAAGTTTTTATTAAAACAAAGTAGATTATTTCTAATTCTGTAAAGAAAGAACACAATGCACAAAACGACTTTTTTTGTTTAATTTTTAATTAATTAGAAAAAGAAACAATGAAAAAATTTTGTGCTCTATAATGAAAATAAAATTGAATGTTACACCCATCATTAACTCTTACATGAACAAAAGTGCAAAAATAATGAACAAAATGATTTATTAATAAATACTTTTGGACTTAATATAAAGCAACAATGAAAATTCAATTAGTTTACTAGTTATCGACACCGTCCCCAAGATAAATGAGTAAATAATTGTTTTAATTCATTCTCAATTATCAATTGAATTTTATTTCTCACGTTTTTACATGTTGAAATTTGTTTAATTTAATTTTCTTTTTACTGTATCGTTTTAGTGCATTTTGATTTGGAGAGTTAGATGCTATCTCTGGCATTGTCCTGGCACCAATAACTCATTTTTCTCAGGTAATTCATCAAAAGATACTATGCAGGTAAAATGTCATTACTATCATCTGAACATCAATCAAAAGTACAAAGTTATTGGTTACAAAATGAGAAGGTTATTGTTTAAATAAGTAGAACAAAATATCTCAAGAAAAGAAAGTGTAATTATTTGAAATGATATTGTGTAAATAAACGACATACATAAACTCGATAATTTTTAGATAAAATGTAATTTTGAAATGACAAAAGTGTGGGTTTGATTCTAATGAAATCTTGATTCATTCACTTTAAATCTATGTGAATTAATATGCTATATTATTTAAATATATGATATAATTATCCTTGCCAATGCATGTTTACTGCTAGTGTCGATCAAAATTTTTAAAAAGAAGAATAATTAGAATGCGAATCACAGTTAAATAAAAACTTTAAATAATCAAACATTTGAACTTCTTTACAATTGCTAGATTTTATTAATCAAACAAGATTCTATGATTTTTCTGTTTGGTGCTCAAATTAAGGGGTGATTTCAAACATTTTGCTTGTTCTTTGAATTGTTTAAAAATTTAAACTGCAAGCTCTCAGTTAGTTTTTTTTTATGCATTTATATTCGGGTAATATTTAAAAAGTGAAATTCCTAATAATAGGTTTGAAAATATGTTTCCCATTTATTATATCTGTTATGACTTTTTTCTCAAGTAAGTTTCTATATAGTTCTTAAACTTCATCTTAAAAAGTTTAATATCCAATATATCTTAAATAAAACAATACATATTTAATCGTAATGATATTATGATTTTGTTAGTTTACAATTTTGCAAAATAAGGACTTTAATACACCAGTTATTTCTTGAACAAAGAAAATTCTCAAAAAACTTATTAGAAAATTTATTTTGTTCATGAAACATAAGTAAGCATTTTTTTCTTTTTTAATAATAAGTAAAATAATTCAATATTTTTAAAATGAGCAGGTTTATAAGAACTAAAATACAACATACACTTGCCTCGAAAGCTTGCGCACAGTCAGTCATCTTACATATTTATGCTATAATTACTATTAAAATCTCTCTTTAGAAAATCAAAATACTTGTCAAATTCTTATTCAAACAACAAAAAAATTCAACTTAATGAGAAAAAAAGAATGACCACAAAATAATCACTAACCGTCCTCGCCAAAAGTCTGCATACACTTGCAAAATAGAGCCTTTAAAGATCTCTTATTGTAAAATAATTGCACTAAATCGTGTTTATAAGTAAATATGAGCTTCGTTTATTAGGGATTTGAGCTTTATTTAGAATTTCAGATTTGAAATCTTTTGTGAATCCATGACAGGCAACAGAATAGAGATCGATGTATTATTGAAAGAAAAATCATCGTAAATCTTCAGAAAAGGGCGACATTTTAAAAGAAATTGCTGAAATTTTTAATAGGAGAAATTCATTGATTCAAACATTATTCATGAACTACTAATCAACTAAAATTTTAACGTCCAAGCTAAGATCCGGCCTCCCGTCTGCAGTGTTCCCTCGAGAAACTTGTTTTATAATACACTCTATAAAAATAAATCCAAGGCCATAAGCTTCACAAATAGCCATAAGTGTTGCTGAGATATTGCAAAAAAGTGTGACTTTAATTGCAATTCGAAGAAAACTGAAAAAGAATGACTATCATGCTCGAGTTGCACTCAAGCAGCCATTTCATGTTTCGAATGAACACAGCTAAGATAATGACCTTTTCCAAAAAACACCTTTATAGGACACATATTTCTTAGAAAAATGTAATATATTCAATTGAAAGTAATTTTTTTGTAATTTAGCATCAAAAAGCACAAAAACATGCCAGCAAATATTCCTGGACAGATCTTAAGAAGGTTAATCTTTTCGACTATCAAACATGAAGGAGGAGGCATAATGTTTGGGGGGAGTTTTGGAAGCCTTTCGGCTGGTAATCTGGAATTTATTGAATCAACAATGTACAAAATTGGTTATTTGAACTTATTGAAGTAAAATATCAGGGCACATGCTAAGAAATTTGCGTTAAGTAATGATTTTTACTTTCAGCGGAAAATTATACCAAGCAAATGACTCACATTGTGAAGTCATTGTGAAGCCATGGCTGTTCTTACATGTCTTAAATTCCGAAAGTCAACCTAGTCCCCAGACCTAAGCACAATATAGCATTTGTGAGATTTACTTGAGTGAGTAATCAGGGAGAACGCAATAATATCTAAGGAAATGCTCAAATCTGTCAGAGTAGAAAATGGAGCAAAATATCCACAGATGAAACAACTAATCTAATTAAATCATTGCCAAATATGTTGAGAGAAGTCTATAAAAACTGAATAACTTAAAAAGTATTAACTTTTAGTTACAATACATTATTATTCTAAAGGTTTATTCCAGTGTACTTGACACACAGATTTGTGTCGTTCTCAAATTATAAATATGTGTATAATTTTATGTATTATTCAGATGATTGTTATTTATACTATTTGAATTTACAACGTTAAATGATTCAATAAAAAGTAGTATTGATTAAGAAAGACGTCATTTAATTAGCGATCTTTGCATGAATATGAAAGATGTGATCACCTGTACTCAGACTTTCGGAGGCAAGTGTATATATTTTTAAGAATATTTGAATGTAGACAATCCATTCAGAGAAAACTCTCTTATCAGACTGATGTAACAATTTTAAGAGTTTGAAATGATATTTTTAATTCATAAAATTACTGTTTATTTAAGTTACGAAAAAAACATAGAATTTAAAAATGAGGTAAAAATAAATATGACCAAATTGTTAGAATCCATTTAAAGGCAGTACGTCAATTGAATGATGACATTTCACCAAAACCAAATGTTTGCCGTTTCACGCTAAAGTAATAATAATAATTAAAATAATAATTTATATTGCTGAAAGAATTTTTTATACAAAATCAATGATTTAAATCCTTATTCTATTATTGAATGTAAAAATATAGGTTTAATTAAGAAAACTTCTAGCTATTTGTTCCTTCAAAATGCCACAGTTGTAGTTTTCCCCAAGTGTGTATCTACTTAAAAAGTATATTTCTTTCAAATTTACAAATGTGTCTAAATAACCAAATATATTTTAATGGGATTTTAACAATTGCAACAGTCATACTCAAATGAAAGCAATTATTTGCAGTAAAACTTAATATAAGTATTAATTCTGTTCATTGAAGAAAATTTAACAGACTTTATACTGCTTAAATGTCTTTTTAATCTTTGTTATTTTTCCATAATCCTCCACACAATAACAACTTCAGTATAACTTAAAAATGTCTTTTTAGAAGAATATATTAAGTAATAATCAGAAGAAAATAATAAGAAAAAATTTATAAAAAATCAAAAACACACACACATCCAAAGCACAGATAAAAATCCAATCCATAATATATTTTTCTTAAGAAAATGTTATATTTTAAACGATGTATTTATTGTTAAGTGCTTCAACAAATAATAATGAAAACTAAAACATTTAACGCAAAAATATTTACTTCATACTTGAATTATGTACTAAATAATAATATTTAAAAATCACAAGCACTTCGTATTTCACAAAAACTTTGCATTGAAACTGATTCAAGGAATACCTTTTTCAGTTAATGCAATTCTCTTAAAGATCTTTAAAGATGTTTATTTATTCTTCAGTAAAGAGGAATACATTAAAATAACAACTTATTCATAAAATTAATATTTGAGGAAATTTTTGGAAGGGTATTCAACTTCTCTAAGATAAGTAAAAATTTCTTAGATAAACAAAATATGAAATTGGATGAAAAGAAGTTTCAAAGGCTAAATAAACAAAAATAAATCTGTATTAACGGCAAAAATATAAATCAAGATTAGTAAAAAGTACTAAATGAAGTTTAAAAATAAATAGTACTTTTCAAATAAAATTATGTATATAAAAATGTATATTTCATTAGTAGTTTTGTAGTTTAAATGTATTTATAAAAATACACTTAAAAAAAATGTAATTTATGAAAATATGTTGTATTTCTTTCCTGATTTTAAGACAGTATTCTGAGTAAAATTTCTAGTTAATGAAATGAATTCAAAAACACTCATACATAGGTGTTTTGAAATGTGCATTTTTTATTCCTGTTGTGTTGTTGATGCCCCTGATGACATAACATCAGATAAATCCACGGGAAATCATGCATAAAGGGGAAGTTGTTTGCCTGTCGTTAGCTAAAAGCACCATGCAGGTGACAGTACGAATTTGCTCGTTTCTACCTCAATTTTGAGGGAAAACACCCTAGGAGTGGTCAGGGGTCTCTCACCTCTCTTCTCCTTCCACCAGCCTCAAGAGAGGACTTGCGACTCGATGGCTAATTAGAGTATTCTCATGCAAAGGAGGGACTATACATTTACAAACATCCATGCCTTCTCCGACATTCTAACCAGAGCCCTACGGCATCGCAGACAGATTTTTATTCCTCCTGACCCCATAGTAAGTTATAAGACTTAGTGATTGCCTACAAAAATGAGCATGTTTGATAAACATTATCAGATTGTTTATTTCTTAAGTGGGGAAACCCCAGGTTTCCCAAGTTACCAGAAATTTTTTTCAAATCTTAGTCCCATTTTTTGGGAGTTAAAAATCCCAGCAATTTAATGATGTTTTAAATTATTCAAATATAATTTTTTAAGAAAATTCAAATAAGTCTTTCAGGAAAATGACTTTTTTAAAAAATTACTATCATTTTATAAAATTTTAATTGAGGGGAAAAATATATTTCCATAAAACCTTACGAATGCATTAACTGAAAATGTGTAGGATTGTTTGCAAATTCAAGAATGTATAATGAATTAAAATTAATATATTTTTATTTTATAGAATTTGAGTTTGGGGGGAAAAAATTTTGGGGAAATTTTTATTTTCCCCCGGGGAATACTTTGATAAATAGTTTTTTCCAATTTTATTTTTTAAATTTCCCCTTAAAATTTTTATCCCGAAGGACTATTAAATTACTTTGACCCTGTTCCCCCCCAATTTTTCCCCTTTAAACCCCAACCCCTCAGAAAAGTCATTGACTCGCCTGGTATGGATATTTTTAAAAGGGTCCCGACATATATTTTTGGGGGTTTTTTACCCAAAAAGGCGGCCCCAAACCCCAGTTCACAACCCCCCGTATTGGGAGGAAATTACGGTAGCTCGAACCCGGCCCCCAGGTGGAATCGCAAATGTTGTTCGATCGAATTCATGTCGGATAAATTTCGAAGGTAAAACCCGGTTTTTACACCAAAATTTGTTTCCTGAGAATTAAACCCCCTTTTACGATGCTTTTATCTTCGGTAAATCCCCACCCCTAGCCGTTTCCCCTGTTTGCAGGAAAGAGCCCCCCGGATCTCTAATGCCTCCCCAAACCAAACCCTTGGGGATTATTAAAAGGAAAGGAGGCCCCCAAAACGGTCCCATGAAAATATTACCCCAGCAAAATACTAATTCCCTTTCCCTTATACCCGGTTAACATCCCTCGAGTCCCAAGGAATTCGTTAAATAAATGCGTATTCATAATAAACCCCTTTTAACGGGAAAGGGTTGTTAAAGTATTCCCCGTGGGGTGAAAATTTTTCCCCCCAAGTTAACTTCTTGATCTAGAGGTGTAAAGATTGAATAAAAAAAACCAGGAGCCGATTTTAAAGTGTCTTTATCAAGATCTTAACAAAAAACTTTAAACTTAAATAATATTTATATCATAAACTGGTGAAAAACAATACGTATTATCAAATAAGGGGATCTTAACCAAGATTTTTTAAATTTCCCCTTTCTATTCCAATTTTCTGTTTTTTAAAATCACTGGTTCTAATGGATACTTTGAATTATCCTACCTTAATTTTTTGCCAATCCCCAACCCCCCGGGTCCCCAATATCACTGGAATAAATCGTGTAATTTGGGTCCATTTACTCAACCCTTTGTCACGGATAGCTTCACACAATCAACGACGGCTTACCTCTCTTCCTTCAATTCAACACTTAAACCAGATTAGAATAATCACTGCAATTTGGTCAAAACGCTTACACTAAAATTCTGCCAAAAAGGTTTCCAATTTGCATATTCACGTTTCGCTTCTGGATTTTGTTGGGAAGTTCCTTTTTTGGCCCGAAGAACCCAAGAGGAGATTTTAGTAGAAAAACCCCCGAACCCCCCCCAAACGTGATTCGGCGATCAAATGACTTCTACCAAATTTTTGGCCCAACGTTATTCCCTGGGCCCCCTTTTAAAACTGAATTTTCCCGTGTTCATGCAAAACTGTGTATCGAAACACACCCCCCATAAGTCACCTAGTTGAAACCGGGAAAATTGGCCATTGCAGTCCATCAGCCAGAACAAACAGAGATAACAGTGTCTTATCTTCTTCAAAATCCAGGTGACTTGGCCAACAAACCGCAGGCTACCAAAATATCGTTTCATCGTCTACATGTGTTTTTCCGAAAATACTTACAACTTGTGCACGTGAGCAGCATACAAAATGGTTTTCTTCTGAAATCGATATTTCTATGCGCTGAGCCAAAAAGGTTTTTATTTTTACAGGTTTTAAAGGTAATTAAAAAGGGGATTTTCCAAATTTTGTTGACAAACCTTTGGAAGGGGAAAAAGTCATTTCAACCTTTTATAGACTAAAGCATCAACCACGCGAGTGCCATGGTTTTGTATTAGAGCGAGCTCATTGCTCTACGTGAGGGGTGGTCATAATGTAATGGCTCTTCGGTGTATACTGTAATTTTCAGCATTATTTGAAATTTGTGGAGATTTTTTACTTTTCTTAAATAACATAAGGAGTTATTTGAGTAATTTTTAACATTTACATTTCTCATTTATATCCTAGCCAGTTTTTAGATTTAGTTACAGACTGACAAATAATAAGAAAGTTAAAGGATTGTTATAGTAATTTATAAACTCAAGTCTTACAGTGTACAAAAACATGCTAAATCCGAAACCGCATCAAATTCTAGGCATTACATCATTATATAAAATTGTAAACTTAAACACCTAAAAAAGCCATTGGGATCTAAAATTAAAAACACATTTTTTAAAATTTTAAATATAATGAATGGAACACAAATAGAAAAAATTACCCGACAAAAATAATATAATTTCAAAATTTTGTATTTTGCATTTAAACAAAAAAAAAAGTTTTTTTTAAAAAAGGGTTTTTTAACGACAAACCGGTATAGATATAAAAATAAAACTTAAATTAAAAAAAAATTAAACCATTTTAAAAATTTAAAATTTTATTTTAAATAATTTATTTTAAAAAGCCCCAAAATATATGAAGTGTAAATTGCAGAAAATGTATAGAAGCGCAAATCACAATTGAGAAAAGTTTAACTCCTAAAAATAATTTGAAATTAGGTAGCATCTGTTGCTTATATTTAAATAACTGATGTCTTGATATTATATACAATTCATAAAATCCTTAAATATATGTATTATTACGTGAACAAAGGTACTTGAATTCAGCTTTTTAGCCTTGTATGTTTCATTTTTTAAATTGTATGATAACATTTTCTTTTATAATATATTGAAACTTAGAAAAGGAAGGCTAAGGAAAAAGCTAAGAGAGCTTTCTATTCGGAAGACTAAGCTCAAATACCCATAAAGTGATTTGTATGCAAAACAGTAATTAATAGTTTAATTATTCCCCTTTTAATTATTTCAAGGGGAAAAAACTGAAGTTGTTTTATTAATGTGAAGAAAATTTAGATAAATGTTAATTACAGATTGAATATTTTTTATGAAGATAATTTAATCTAAACTGTTTACCATTCATTTTAGGTATGAAAAACCCGGAAATTTCCCCGATTAAAAAATTTTAAATAATTCCCAGTAAATGAAAAAAAAGGAAAAAAATATGTCAAAAGATAAAATTAATTTTGGGTTTTGGAACATTGTTTTTTTCCCAAAAAAAGAGAGGAAACTAAAGCTGTAATGAAGAGTTTTTTAAAATTTTGAACAGAATGGAAATGGGTCCCCCGTAGGAAAAAAATTTTTTTGCCCCATTTTCAAAAAAGCAGTAAACACGGTTCAGCGTAAAAATTGTTGAAAATGCCAAGAATGACCACTCTAAAATTTTTAAGAAGATGGATAAACAATCCAGAAAATTGGATACCGGGGGCAAAAAACCAGGGGAAACGTTGTTTTGCCAAAAAGGAAAAAGTGGGAGACTTTTATAAGGTCCCAAAAATCTCTTTTATACCTTAGATGTGGTCTTTTTTTATTTTAAGGTTTTAAAAATATCACCCCCCTCAAACACCCAAAAGCCCCACTGCAACCCCCCCTTTTACAATTCAAAAAAAATCTTCAAACATTAGTTCCCTATATTGACAAAAAACAATGTTTCAAACCCAAAATTTCATATTTTTCTTTATAATGTTTTTTTTTTTTTTTTTGTATTCATCAGGGAATTATTTTAAAATTTTTAATTTTATTCTTCCGAAACCCGTATAATGATAGTTCATTCATAAAAATTTTTTCCAAACAAAACAAATTTAAAAAAAATTACAAGCAAAGGGAAAAAACCCGATGAAATTAAATAATTAACAGTATTTCTCTTATTGGAGTCATCATCATATTTCGTAAAATATTTCTTATCATTTATTTACTACTTTATGAAGAAAAACTCGCACAAAACCATTCACTAAATAACAGATGAACAAACTTCTGAATATTCTAATGATCCCATAAAAAAACTGCGTATCCATAAATAATAAAAATTATACCAATAAATAATTTTATTTATCTATAACTACCACATAAAAACTTTCTATTTAATCATAAAAGTGTAGGTTAATTTTTCTTAAACAGACAGAAAAAAAAAAAAAAATAATAACGTGAAAATATCGCTGATAATAAATGCCTTCATTTACGCTTAATAAAGAAGTCTAAAAATAAATCCGTAGGTTTTAGTATGAGAAGAATAATTACTTCATTGATAAATGCCTCTCATTCTTAATAAAAGCAGAGTTTTTTTTCGTCTCATTAATTTTGGTTTTATCAAGCATAGAACGTTAGCTCTATAATGAACCTTGATTTTTGCAGTCTTAAATACATTTTTTTTTTCTTTTTTTGCATTTTCTTGAAGAGGTAAAAGCAGATCATTAATTCTTTGAAGGATAATCATTCACTAAATTATCGCTCATAGAGATCCAATTTTTCCCAGATGTGAAGTAGAATCAATTTATAACAAATCTTCAGGACGTTTATTAAAATTCGAAGTATTTAATTTTAAAGACAACTCATTTGCTGATACTTCACAACGCAGTTTAATTTATTATAAAGAGTACTGAGGTAGTAATGATCTTACAGTTTGCCAAAATGACTTGCGAAAATTGTTAGAAGCCAGAAAAAAAGTGCAGTAAAATAACTTTAAATTCATCAAAAAATAACATATTTAATTAGGAGATATGTATTAAACTAACAATTTCCATATTTAACTATTCCTTTCGCTATTCTATCACGCGATATATATATTCACTTCACTATTCTAATAAAATAATAATCACTAAAAATTATCGAAAAAAGAAAGTTGACAAATAATCTGTATACTGTTTGGTAAGCCAAAAATATTTTGAATAAAAAAGAAAAAGATTTATTTGATATTTTGAAGGTCGAAGATACCATATTTACTCGAATCTAAGCCGCACTTTTCCCTCAGTGTTAATACTACTGAAAATAGGGTGCGGCTTAGAATCGAAGGGGAAAAAATTTGTCGAATGGATCAATTAGACAAACCACAAGTTCATATATGTATTTAAAAATTTTAAGTACTAAAATAACTAATTACTCACTTATCATTAGTTCTAATTTTAAATTTATTTTAGATTCGTAAAATTAGATATCCATAAACCATTTTGCACTATTTTTCACTTTTCACAAAAATTTCTTCAGATTTTGGGGTGCAGCTTAGAATCAGTGGCGGGTTAGATTCGAATAAATACGGTAAATATTCTTTTAAAATATCCAAAAATTTATAAAATTTCGAAAGAAAAGGTTTTTAAATAGATAAATTGATTTATGTGACCAAAAAAATTCTGTACTTTGTTTATTCATTTAAAATCTTAGAAACTTCTGTAAATATCACATAAAAAAATTGTGATGAAGCCTACAAAAATAACTAGAAATACAGTGAAATTTTTTGAAGATAGCATAAAAGGAATTTATTGATTTGTGATGTTCAGATTTTTACTATGCGTGTGTTTGTGTGTAAATATATATATATATTTATTCATATTTAAAACATGAGTTCTTTAAAATGCACTAATTAAAAACTGTAACTATTCATCACAATTTGTTTTCGAATTTTAAGTCATAATGTTTAGCTGTGGCTTTGCTATAAAAACTTAACTTATTTTTCATCTAAATACGTTTGTCTCTGATAATAAATTTACATAATCAAAGTATACAATATCTATATTACTTTTGTTACTTTTCTAACCAAATGAGAACAAGCGATTTTATTTGTATAATTAAACTGCGCATATTTCTAACAAAGTTTTTCTTTTTTAATGACAATTTGCACATGTAGGGAAAATGAATTGCTTTGATTTGTAGTATAGTAAGGAGAAGTATTTTCTCATTTATGTATTATAAGAGTGATACTTTTTTTTTTATTTCTTTTAATTTTACATACTTTCCCAAAAAATAAATTTTAGCTAATATTAACTTTAAGTAATAAACTGTCCACACATTAGTTCGCCATGTATTAATAACTATTATTAAAATGGATCGAAATAATACATGAATAGTTCTAAGTGTTCCTATTAATACTCGGATCTAAAATATCAACATACATCATTGTAAAATTTATATAACCCCACTTTATTCAATAAAGATTGAATTGAAGAAATTTTTGATTACTAATATCTTATTGACCAGAACTTAGTATATGCTAAAATCCTCTAACTACGTGTAGAATCTAATCTAATCAGTAATAATAAGTGTTCACCTACCTTTGTCTCTGAGTTTTGGAATACAGACACATTAACTTTTATTTAAGGACCTACTCTGTTGAACAGCACTTAACTCGTAAGTTCTAGTCTAACTCGTCAATTAACCCTTTATCTAATGACGGTATTTATAAGTACACCCACTTATGTTTATATTTGATTCTACAGTTTTTTTTCGCTGTTTTGTAGTGTCCTTACTATGATGTAATAGTAATAGAGTTATGTCTTTTTTTCTGCAGTTCTTTTTAGTTCGACTTATTTATTTTGCTTTTAGCTGTTTTATTTTAAAGTTTTTAAAAAATTGTGAACTTTGAATCTGAGCGTGTTTTTTTTTCTCCACACAATTAAATGAAAAGCCAGTTCTTTATTCAAAAATTAACAGCATTATAATTTCTTCATGTGTTACTGATATTTAACAATAACAAAAGTTATTCAAGGAGCTATTATTTCCTCTTCCTTTTCTTAGGATGTCTGGAAAAAGGAAGATCAGTCTTCAAGAGGCTTGGGATTTATTATTGAACCTACCATCTGAAAACAAAGATGCACTAACAGATGATTATTCAGATGAAGTTGTCCCAGCAAATAATCTGCTTCAATTGTTGTTAGATTCTTAGGAAGACGATCAAGAGACTAAAGAAGACTCAAGAAGCAGTATAATTCATGTTTAGAAAATACATTTTTTTTCTATTCTAAGATGCAATGCCTTAAAAATTTTCAATGGAAACCTCACTGAATGTGTAATGAATTTTTGTGTACTAATGAAAAGAACTGTTTCTTTGAATATCATCAAATTAAATTTATGTGTAAAACTGATTTTTATGTATAAAAATAAAGAAACTAATTTTTTTTTAAATTATAATTTTCAAAAATAAATATTATGTGCCGTACACAATTAGTTTTTCTCTGGTTATTTAGTATTTTGAAAAGTGTTAAAATTCAGTTAAAAAAAGTCCTACGGTCATTTTGTATTATGAAAATATTTTAAAGTACCGATTTTTAATTAATTAGCTCTAACGGATTTAATTTCCCTAAGTTGAGTAATCTCTTGATTTTCAATGTAGTGATTCAATTTGTGCACGAAAAAGATTGCAGTAAATCATAATGGTTACAAATTGCAATACCTGCCAAACCCCTTTTACACAATTATACTCTTAACCATCTCTTGTAATTTCCCTTTCAGCATTCTCTACATTTTCACTTCACCAATTTTTTAAGTAGAAATTCTAAATTACGTCAAAGCGATGATTACGATTCCTTGATAATGAAATATTCTTAAATAGAACAAACAATTCACAAAAGGTTTTCCACGATGTTAGTTTTTAAAATGCATTGCGGACAAGCTACAAGTTCTATGTAATAACAATGTATACATTGATTACTATTATTATTAACTCATTCTTAAATATTGATATAATTTATTCTGTAAAAATTTTAATTTTTATTAATGATATGATACGAGAATTCTAGGGGTCTGAATATGTAAAAGGTACGTTTCTTTAAGAGGAAGATTTAGGGGAAAAAATCGCTAATTGATTATGTTCACTTATAATGTTGATAGATAAAAAATAAACGTAGCTTCTTTGTTCAATTCCATAGCAGTTTATTGGAAATCTATAATTTTTTTTTATTTAAGGTACCCGACTACATTTGGAACCGCGCGATTTTAAAAAAGCGCATAAATGGATAATTTTCGTGATATTTAGTGTCACTTAGATTAGAGAGAATTCGTGTATAAAATTCTTGTAAGGAGAAATTTTGACAAAAAAAATTATTTAAATACAATAATTTGGCAAAAAATTAACTTAGAATAACCTTTTTTTCAAAATGTTCTTCTTGTGTGAAAAATGCTTCTATAATAATAATATTTTGTGTGCTTATATGAGGTAAAGACTTCTCCAGAGAGTCTGAACTACAAGTTTTGAAAAATTCACATTATTTTCAGAGTTACAACCATTTGAAATAATTATCGGAGTTTTTTTCTTAAAATTTCTTCTTTTTGTCGCGCGTAAGAGATGGATAAACCCACTTCTAAGTTATATATTTCAAAAAATTCTAGTTGAGCCTCTATAGAGAGGTCTGAGCTATATACAGGCAAAATATTATTATAATTATAATAATAATAGAAGCATTTGTCACAAAAGGAGAATATTTTGAAAATGGGTCCTTCTATTTTCGTTTTTGGTCAAAATATTGTACTTAAATAATTTTTTATCGTGATACTATTCTTAAAAAAAATTTATGTACATTTTCTAATCTAAGTGACACTATAAATATCATAAATATTATCCATTTATACGCTTTTGCAAAATCACGGTTCCGAACGTCGTAGGCTACCTTAAAGCTTTATTCATGATTTCATTATTGTAAAAACAATGTTCAAGTCGAGTGGAAAGTTAAGAATTCATCAAATAATGAAGCCATTACCCGCGTTGGTGATGGTAAAGGTACCTGTCGCTCTCAAATAACGTCTCAACTAATTTTGATTCATAATGTCATGACTCATTGCCATTAGTCCTGATCGCAATTGCATTGTACAATTCTCCTGCTTTCACCTTTCTTATCCCTCTGGTCCAAACCATACCACATCCATGAGTATATTCACCTTTAAAAAACTTAAAACCAAAATAGGTATTTTCATAAGGTCATCTCCTATCTTTGATCTCTTCTGTCACCTTTAAAACTGATTGACACTCTAGGGAACTGACTAAGATACCACTGATGTGGTTGCGGTAGTTTCCAGGAGATGCTTATGGAGGCCTTACATTTCGAGTATTCGAGTATAGTCCAAGGTACGTCAGAGGTACCTTGACCTGAGACATTGAAGTACCATCCTTTGCCAGGTCATCAGCAATGTCATTATATTTCAAATTCACATGGGACGGAATTCACTGTAGACGAATCACGGTGGAACCAGACAGGGTCCTGAGTTTATGAATAATATTTAATAGCTTGTGGTCTCCAATTAGTCTCCAATTGTGTATATATTGAATAGCTTTTCGACTGTCTGAAAGAATTCAGATTTCGCAAGTCAAATGATGCTCATTAACAGTCTAGAGGCATACCAATGGCAATCAATTCAGAGCTGAAAACGGAACAGTGATCGGTATTTGAAGCAATATTACCTCATTTCCAAATTTAATGCTCCACTTCCAGCGTATTCCTGGAAACGTCCTCCCGTTGGTGTGGTGCGGTAGTTAAGAGAGGGGGGTGCCAGCTCAGGTGTCGTCCACGTCACTTGACCATGGTTCAAACTTACGTGGTCCGTCACCAAAAGCAATCGTGCAGCTAAATAGTGCGACGTTAATATTCACTGACTCACGCAGCGTATTCCTGATTATTGATACCATCTACTGAATGAATACTGTGATACGCATTTAATAAAGCGAAATAAAGTCATTTTTCATGATTTCATTTTATTTTAATAAGAAATTCATGAAAAAGAGTTTTCTAAAATTATTTTTAAAAAATATCCTCAAGAAGATAGTATTAGAGAAATATTTTCTACGCTAAGAGTTTTCAAAGTTTTAATACGTACTCCCCGTTGACTTTAAAAATAATCTTAAGCTCACAAGCATAATAAAATATGTAGAAAGCTTTATTCATATTAGTATTCTATCTTATTTTTCTTGGAAGTTTATACTCTGAATTAACTATTCATGGATTCTGACTGGTCCTACTTTTTACAATGCGAGATAATTTAATTTATATGTTTTCTAGGGTATTGTTGAACAAAAATGAAGATTTTCTGCAGTGGGTGGATTAAAAGTTTTGTAATGAGTTGGCGTTTGTATGATAATTGATTTTCGTTTGTTGAGATTTGATTTAAATCTAAGAAGACACAACATATTTTAGAAATGTTTTTATTAACCATATTTTCTGATGTATATTAAAAGGGTTTCAATCTTCTCTTCATCCATCATTCTTTCAATGAAGGAAATTGTTTGGAAACATACATAATTCTTTGTAATATATACTATTCATTGTTTCTGTATCATTATATTTAATAGGTTTATTTATCTCTTGAATATATATATATATATATATCTTACCTGATATATTTCTCTGAAGAAGTAAAAATACACACGTTTCATAGGAAACCATATAATTATCTGTTTTGACAATATAAAATGTGTTATTAGTCCTAACTTTCAAGAATTTTGCTAAATATTTACAGGATAAATATTTGCGGTATTTTACATTTAATTAAAATATGACAAACTGTTTGATTTGTTAGTGATATAACTTTTCTTTCAGATGTAAAATAGTAAATTTATTTAGTATTATGATTACTGTAAATTCCTGCGTTTAACGTACTTTATACTTTCAACCCACATTTTTTAATTTGGATTTATATTCGCCGTATAATGTGCACCTCCTTTTTTACGAAGAAACTTGAAAATATAGTATGTAGTGCTCTTATGTTTTAAGTCATTTTTCGATGTATTATCCCAGAATTTTGAAAAAAATAGTATACTTCGAGAATTACAACACTTTAAATTCATAAAAAAGTCGTATCTTTAAAATAAACAGAAGTCTTATTTACTGTATGTTCCTCTTTTTTTTAAAGCTATCGTTTTTATACAAGGGGTAAAACACGCACCGTAAATTTCGATCTTATTTTTGGTGTTAAAAGTGCGTGCTGTACGCTGGATTTTACGGTAATAGTATTCTATAAAGTAGTTTTTAAACAGTTCGAGAAAAATTGAAATACAATAACTTACTTTTCAGTATTATTTTTCTTGTTATGTGAATTTTAGATATGAAAATATTTCTGCTAAATAATTCAGCACCACGCAGTCAAATTGCAATCTATCCAAGATTGTTAATTAATGTAGAGTTATGCAATAAATTGCAATCTATCCGTTCTTTTAAAAGGTCCCCATTATGCATTCAAATTGCAATCTAGTTAAAAATATTTTAATTTCAATTCTATTTTATATTATTTATATCAAAAGTGGAATTCTTAAGCGTAAATCTTTTGTTTCATTTAATATTGAGTGAAAGATAATTATTTGTTTCTCTTTCAGATGCAATTATTCTTTTTTACTTTTTTATTCAAAACCTCAAAACTACTCTGGGGCAATCGGGACTTGACTTTCATTTGCATCGTACTTCTTTATTTGTTTCTCATTGGCAATAAACAGTATAACTTTGAATCATGGTCAAGTGACAAGAATGGCACCTGGACGGGCATCCCCTCCAAAACCTTCAACACCACAGTAGTGGGAGGACTTTGAACTTTTGACAGATTTAATGAGCATCAAGCTCTCTACGATTTCGTGCGACCATGACATCTCGGATATTGCGACTAACCAAAAAGTGT
Source organism: Trichonephila inaurata madagascariensis (assembly GCA_019973955.1). NCBI lineage: Eukaryota > Metazoa > Arthropoda > Arachnida > Araneae > Nephilidae > Trichonephila > Trichonephila inaurata. The sequence continues at coordinate 93,519 of BMAV01015133.1, forward strand.
TGTTACTTGTAGAATGAATCATTCACTATGGATATTTAGACATTTGATTACAAGTATGAGAATAAATATAACAAAACGTGTAATTGATGCCTTAACTGCCACGTTTGTATTTAC